>JAADVY010000269.1:0-20802 GCA_023336035.1 Pythium plurisporium
AGTTGCCCCAGTTAGGATCCCACGAGTCCGCGATCGGTGGGTTCGGGTACCAACGACGCTCGCCGTTCGTCAGGCGGTACACCTCGGGCTGGTTCGGGTCACACTTGATCGCCTGGCCCTCCGGTAGACCCGCCGGTGACGACAGCTTCATCGGCATATCTGGACCACGAGGAATGCGGCTGCAGTCAACCACGATTGGGTGGTCCCACAACGGATCCCACGACGCAGCGATCGGCGGATTCGGGTACCAGCGGATCGTGCCATCCGTGTAGCGGTAGATGGCGGGCTCGGCGGCGTTGCACTTGACAGCCTGTCCTTCGTTGATGACGATCTTGGGTGGAGGGGGCGTCGTAGGAGGCGCCGTTGTTTCCGACGGTTGGAATTCGACCGGGATAACTGGATCCTCCACGTGACAGAACTCTTTGAGCATCAAATAGAAGGTCCGATAGCGGTCCTCGCTGACGACGCCTGACTTTTGACGGTCCTGAACAGAACGCAGCAGTTGGTCAATATCAGCTCACGTCGCTACAAGATATGCCTGGGACATGATCCATCGTACCCGATTGGCGAGGCGCGTGGCACAACCTGATTCCTTGACAAAATTGGCATTGAGTCGAGCGATGTAGTCACTCTGCGTCGCCTGCGGCAGTCGCGAGGCGTTCACACGGCTGATCGCGAGGTCACGCAACCGCGCCAAGTGAGCCGCGTACTCTTGGTTGCTGATCGCACCGTCACGGTTCGTATCAATGTCCGTAAACGGCGGCACGGCCTCTTCCTCGTCGGCGTCGTCACGCGCATCGTCCGCCGGCATCACGATCGCCGTCGCCTCCAGCGCCGTCGTATCCACGACCGCCGCCGGCGCTAACGGTGCCGATGCGACGTACGCACCAGCAGCCCCAACGACTGCGAGCAGCGAGACCGCGGCGCCCACGACCACCAACGACCGCTTGCTCTTCACGCCGCCGTGGTCGCTTGCGTCGCCCGTGAGGAACGCACGGGCTTCGGGGTTGTCGCCGAGACGGTTCATTTTCGCACACTAGACTCCCACTTGGTCGTCGTCGAGTGCGTGGTGCCCGCCTGGTTGCAGAGTGAGCCGTGGGGAGAACTCGGGCCCATGTGGCGACGGCTCCCAACGCCGTCGTGGCGACCGCACATTCGCGACTCTCTGCGGATTTCCCCACACTTGAGAGAACGAGCGGTCGGCGCCATATACTAAGTGAGTACGTACACACAAGATCGCGACTGGTGGCGCCAGCGTCACGAGCCACGAGGCGGCGCGTGGCGAGCTTCCATTTTCCCACAGGAGTTTCTCTGTTTTTGGGTGTAGGGAAACGGGTCGCGCGATTCCGAAGACCCCATTCGGTTTAGAACCAACCACGAACCCGCGGGCCTAGACGGGCCGGGTTGAGAGCAGCCCGCGACCCATTTGTACCCAACCCGTCGGCTTCAACCTACATTCCCAATGGCTGCTTTTCTCCAGCACGCGTCGCTTCAAGCTGTGCATCCGTTGGGTTCGCAGCACGGCGCACAGTGCGAGCCAAAGCGGCGTCTTCTCCCTCGTGCACTTTGGGATTTGTCCACCCGAGCGAGAACGCCCGAGCATGAGCAAGCCGTCGAACCTGTCGGCGGGCGAGTACGCGGCCGTGCCGCAGCGTCTCGGCGAGCTCTACGGCGTGGTCGTGCGGCAAAAGGCGCAGAAGGGCGAGGCGCTCGCTCAGGCAGTTGGGCTGCCGTTTGAGGCCGCCAACAAGTACCGCGTGTCGGCGCTGCCGCCCAACAAAGTGGTCAAGAACCACCCGCACGACCCGGACGGATGGGAGCCCACGGCCGAGGAGCTCGAGCAGCTCGACGCGATGCTTTTTGCCCATGAAGAGAGCAGCTGCCTCACGCGCACGTGCTTCACGTGGCTCGGCTGCAAGCAGCTGCGTCCGCTCAAGACGCACTTTGCCGTCGCCGGGACCACGGGCGACGTGTTTCTCATCGATCGCCCCTTCAAGCTCGGCGGCGGGTGCTGCTGCCCGCTCGAGATGAATGTCTCGGGCGTCGGAGCCGATGGCAAGCCCGGTCGCCGGCTTGGCCGTGTGCGCGAGGACTTTTCACCGTACTTTTCGCGGTGCTTTGCCGCGTGCTGCCTCGCGACCACGTACACGGACATTGACCGTGCGCTGCCGGATGGCTCGTTCGAGACGCGCTACTCGCTGCGCACGAACCTCTCGTGCTGCGGCCGCGTGAACAACTGCTGCGGCGCCACGTGCTGCAAGAACGACGCCGTGTACGACATTCTCGACACCAAGGGCCAGATCGTCGCGCACCTCCAGCGTACCTACGGCCGCGGCACCGACTGGATGGGCGCGTGCTGCCGCATGAGCTTCAACTTTAACAACTACATCCTCGAGTTCCCACGCGACGCGACGCCCGAGGACCGCGTGCTACTGCTCATGGCGCTCTTCCAGATCGAGTACCAGCACTTTGAAGCCAATGAGAACGAGTGAGATGTCATGTCTTTCACGCATGTAGCTCCTCTACTGTATACCAAACGGTAAAAAAGCTACGTGTTCAGTCTGCATATTCATTTTGTCTTCGTAGTTTGATATCTTTCTCGAAGGCGAGTCGACTCATCATCATTTTAGAGTCGCGTGGTGTGCGGTCGTCGGGATCCTGTTCGTCGTGTCGCGGCTGCCGTCTGTTTGGCTCCGGCATCTGCGGCGCGTGCCTGCTGCTGCTGCTGCTTCGCCGCGATTCGCATGAATCGCTGCAACAGCAAAGCGTTTGTCCGCGTGGGCGTGAACTTGGCGCCGCTCACCACGCGTTGCACCGAACTCGAGAACGAGGCCGTCGAGTCGCCGCTGACACTGACGCCGTCACGCTCCGACTTGGGGCCCGACCGATTCCGTGCGGCCTCGCTGGCTTGGTGGTGGCGTCGGTGGCGGTTCGCTGCCTCGAGTCGCCGCGTGCGAAGCGCGCGTAGTGAGCGTGATGTCAGTCGCTCGTCGGCGTCGTCGTCGTGCTCGTCCATATCTTCCAGTATCTCGAGCTCCTCGTCGTGTGCCTCCTCTTCGACGTGGTTTCGCTGCTGCGGGTGACGGGGTGTGGTCGCCGATGGCGGCCTCACGCGAGGCGTCATCGGTCGGCGTGGACTAGTCGCAGGCGGCTCGACTGAGAGCGAGACCGGCGTCGGTCGCGGCGACATGGGGCGATGGGAGCGCTGTGGCGGGTCTTGGCGTGGCGACGCGGGTCGTGACGGTGGCTGGTCGTGGCTGCCACTGCCGCAGTTGTGGTTGTTGCTACTATGCGACGGACTGCTGCCTCGAGAACTGGACAACTTGCTCACACGTGGACTCATGGGCCGTGCAGGTGACGGCACACCTGGTCGCGGCGATTTCGGAGTCGGTGGTCGCTCAAGCTGCCGCATACGTGGCGACGAGGCCGATAGCGGCCGTTGGTTCTGCTCTTGAGACGGTGGTCGCCCACGTGGCGTGCCAGGTCGACTCGCCGGTGACGCGGGCCTGATCAGTTCGACACTCGGTGCATTCTCCCCGCTACGCGCGTGGAGAGTCTCATCCTCGTCGGCGACAGTGTCTTCCAGGTCCGCGAACTTGCGCTGCTCGTAGAGACCGCGAGTGTACCGCACTCGCGCCTCGTCAAACTTGGGGAGCATGAGCAGGCCATTCTTGCTGCGCTTGACGTACTCGAGTTTGTCGTGCTGACGCTGCTTGTGGTACTTTTCCGAGTGAGACCAATGGTCGCCATCGCCCGTATAGTCGGGTGGGAGGATGCGAAGACAGAACTCTTGCAGATCAATGTCATTGCTGTTGTTCGTATCGTATCGGCGGAAGAGCCCCGTGCACTGGGCTGGTGTCAGACGGAAGCCAAGCGCAAGCAGGCTCTCGCGAAACTCCTCAATCGTCACGTGGTTGCATTTCTTGAAGATCTTGTACGCCTGGCGGAAAGTATCTGAGCTCTTGCTCGTAGCTTGCATGATCTTATCACGTATCCGCCGCTCGATCTCGTCAAGGCTCCAGTTCTCCATCTCGATCTCCGTCATGTACCGGTCGGGCCGCATCATCGCATCCTGCTTCTTTTTATGGGCAGCCTCGCGATGCAGCTCATCGGCCGCTGCGACCCACTGGCGCCCTGTGTAGTCTGGTGGAAGTACAGCGTGGATGAACTCGTCAAGGTCGATATCACCACTGCCATTTTGGTCGAAACGCTGGAACAGAATGTCCGATTGGGACCGATCAAGCGTCAGGCCGATCGATTCTAACGCCGCATGGAACTCGTCGGGACGGATGCCGTTCACTTTGCCAAAGATGCGGAAGGCCTGGCGAAAGCAGTCCGAGGACCGCGACGTGCGCTGCTCAATCTTCTCGCGCAGCATGCGCTCTATGTCAGCGATGGTCCACGAACTCTGGACGGATTGCACGGCCATCGAGTACCGCATGCGACGGGACTCCTCCATCTTGTGGCGGTCTTTGATAGTATGCCAGTGCTTTGTCGAGTCGTCCAGCATCACACCCTGTACGAACTCGTTCAGATCGAGATCGCCGCTCTTGTCAAAGTCGAACAGGTCAAACAGCTCGTGTACCTGACGTTCGTTCAGTTTCAGGCCCAGTTTGGCCATGGCAGCGTTGAATTCGTGCGGGAGGATACCCGACGACTTGCCAAAAATGCGGAACGCCTGTCGGAAACGATCCGTTTCTTTCGAAGTATGCTGCTCCAGCTTCTCGCGAAGCCGCGCCAGAATCTCCTGGATCGTGAGCGTCGAGCCGGCCTCGACTTCAAAGTCTTCCAACCGCAACGGCGACGCGATCGACGGAGTGCCGTGTGGACTGTATGAAGAAAGCAAATTCTGTTCATTCTCCTCATGGCGAAACAGCGCCGCCGTGAATTCGGATAGTTCGATGGTTCCGTTGTGGTCCAAATCAAAGCGGTTGAACAGCTCGCGGCACTTGGTCTCTGACAAATGGATCTGCATGGAGCTCAGCTGCCGATGAAAATCACGAAAGGTGATCCCCTCCGACTTGGTGAAGATGCGGAACGCCTGGCGGAAACGGTCCGTACTGCGTGACGTGCGTTCTTCCAGCTTGCGGGAGATGCATTTCTCGATCTCACTCAAAGCGAAGCTCTCGTACATGAGCGGCACGGGGCCGTTGTCGGCCATTTGCTGTTTCGGAGTGGACGACGACCCGGACGGCATGATTCGCAACGGACTTGTCGGCGCCGGCGCCGCCTCACGAGACAACTGGCGGTCCTTGCTCGCCGAAACCGGACGCGAGACAGGCGGATCTGAAGGTGTTGGCGGTTTGGAGAAGTTAAAGTACCCCGCAGGGAGGAAGATGCGGTGCGCGAACGTCGCGTATGTGAGTTCACCCATGTCTTCCTGGTCGATGAGGCTGAAAAGATCGAGGCAGAGTTTCTGCGAGGCTTGCAGCCCAAGCTTGTTGATCTTGTGGTGAAACGCCTCGGGCGTGATCGTGTTCGTCGTCGTGAAGAACCGAAATGCTTGCTGCGAGCAGTTGTCGTAGAGATTCGTTGTGGGCACACTTGGGTCCAGCTTCGTGAAGATCGTATGGAGGCTTTTTCGCAGTTCCTTGGCGAGCGCGTCGACCGACATGATCTGCACATAGGTCGGCACGACCGGGTCGGGCGGTGGGGGCTCACGTGGTGGCGCCGATTTTTTCTTGCGCACGCGCACTTTGGGACCGAGCGAAGAGCCCCGCAGCGACAGCCCGCGCACGCTCACGCCCGAGGCCTTTTGCATCGTGAGGCGTGGCAGACGCAGATCGAGAGACTCGGAGCGCGACGTGGTTGCTTGGTCTCTGGAGAGCAACGACTCAGGCGGCCATGGAAGGGCGCCGTCGCCGCTGGTCTGCCACACGCTCGCTTTGTTGCTGAGTCCAAAGGATGCGACCACGAACACCTCTGTTTGCCGGAGGGAATAGACATCCACCGTGATCAGCTCGCTTCCTGAGAAAAGAAACAGCACAGGCGCTTTTTTTGGGCGCTAGGTGTGAGGGGTCCAGCGCGCGTCGGGACAGTGAGCCGGAGAGGCCGTCCGTCGACAGGTCCAACCGAAAGGATGAGGAGGCGGCCGTCATCCGAAAAAGGCGCTTATATTTGGCTGGAGCCGTGGATTGTTCGGAGTTTCCTCGCGGGGGGTGGCGGTGTCTATATATAAATGCGCTTGGGATCGGATGCGAGTTCGGGTGGTCGCCACGCCGCATCAGAGCGCATGTGCCACTTCGACGATCGCACGCATGTTGGATCGTCCGTCGCTTTCTTCCCACACAACCGCCGCGCGAAGCGATCCGTCGGCCGTCACCATATCCACAAAGTGCTGCACGCTGCCCCCCGTGCCAAAATAGTACTTCTTGGCCGCCACGAGCGCGACGGCGCGGGGGGAATCTCGCAGGTGCCGCTTGATCATCTACATAGCGTTTGTTTAGCTGACGCAATCTGCACGTACCAAAAAGTTTGTGTGGACCCACCTGGAAGAGCTCTCCCGCCACGGCCTCCGTGTAGATTGTCTCCGCGGTCAAAATGACGTCAAACTGGTCGTGCTCCGTATCCAGCAACGCGCTCACACTGCTCCATGCACCGGCAAAAAAGGAAGCTTCGTGTCGAGCGGCTTCACTTTGGACATTCCGTCTCACGTTTGGACACGTCGTGAGCTCGAGCACTTCCTTGTTGTAATCCATGAACGCGACGTGACTGGCACCTACAAAAAACCCGTCAGTTTTCCCCATCACACACACACACAAAGAAAAGAAGACGCACCTCGCTGCAGTGCGTAGATACCAGGCAAGCCGTGTCCGCAGCCCAGTTCGGCGACGCGTTGGCCGGCAAACGAGCGGAACCGTGGGTGCTGTGCCATGAACGTGACCAGGTCGAGGGCGCACTCCCACAGCTTGAAACCGCCTTCGTACACGCCTGTCTGCAGATCCGAGGTCGAGAGAATCGAGCTAATCGCGCCCGTGCGCGCGATGAACTGCTTGTCGCTGGCGTTGACAATCTCAAACGCGAGGCTCTCAGTGGTGCTGGGGACCGCGAGAACCACGGGCACGAACTGCGTCGTGGTCTGCCAATCTTCTGTCGGGCGCCAGTGGAAGCGCTCGCCGTGGCGTGTGTGGTTCACGTGCGATACATTGGAAGGAGCGGAGGCGGATGCGACGGACGCGGCGCTGGCGTCGACGTCCACCGCGAAGTTGAACGCGAACGACATGACCAGGATGCACGAATGGAAAGGGGCGACCGATTTTTGATGGAGCTGGTCGCCTGATTCTGGGCAGACTCAGGTCAGGTCAGATACTGGTCAGTGGTACAGTGTGCCAGTGTTATTTTTCACGGGAAATTTTCAATTCAATAACAGTGGTTTTTGATATCCCGTGGTTTTTGCGCGGTTTCTCGAAGTTGCTGTTCGATGGGAATGTCTGAGGTGTTTTGTCCGGAGTGTCCACTTCCGCCCAACTCTCCCAACTCCAGAACTGATGTCGCCCGCCAGTACGCGCGACGTCCACACGCCGACAGAAGACCCCCACGAGAGCGGAGCACAGGACGACGAGGAGGAGGAGAACGTGGAGGAGCTGGAAGAAGAAGAGGAGGAGGACGATGACGACGATGACGACGACGACGAAGATGATGAGGGGCGCTCTCTGCGGTCCCATCGCGAGTCGCTGACGCTCGAGGCCGACGAACTAGAGGAGGATCCGTTGGAAACCGCTGTGTTTCAACTGGCGCAGGACGTGGTCACCACCGAGTGGGCCGACGACGAGCTCGCGACCAAGCTCAACATGTACGCTGCAGAAGGTGGATCTGGTCACGGATGGGGTTGACATACTAATCCGATGACACGCTGCCTAGGATCGCCGAGGCGCTCGAGGAGGCGGAGGCCGCGTTTCGCAAAGACCGCACGCCGCCCTATCGTCGTGAAGGTGCGTGCGTCGGTTGTTGGCGTTATCCACCGTTGGATCTGTCCCAACTTTTTGGTGGTGGATTCGCCCCACCTTTTGTTTTTGTTGGATTTGTGCCAACACGTATTTTTTTTCGGATGATCAGGCCACCTCATCGGCTCCCTACTTCACGTGTTGGAACAGCAAGACGATTTCTACGCAGTGGTACGTGTGGTTAGTTTTAGACGTGTCTAACCCTCGCACGCGTCTAACCGAGATCTGTGTCTAGCTCGAGTCGAAACTCGGAGAGCTCATCGACACCCGTGTCAAGGCCGCTGCTTGCCGCGTGTTACTGGCCACCGCGCCCATGCAGAGCCGTCTCGTCGTGCGGCTGCTCTACGAGGAAGAGACGCTCGAGCGGATTTGCGACTACGCGGCCGACGGCGACGCGCCCCTGCGCTGCTACGCGACGGGGCTGCTCGCGGTCGGGCTGCGCGACCGCTCCGTGGCCGATATTGTGGTCAACAAAGAGGCAGCAGTCACGTTTCTCAAGCGCAGTCGGCTGTATGCGTCCAAACTGGAGCGAGAGCGGCAGCTCGCGACGCGATACATCCACGAACGACTCAAGTTGGCGACGTCGGGGCCGGCGCGACGGCGGGCAGCGTCGTTCTCCGCGATGACCGCGGCGGGGGGTGGAACCCGTGCGTCCGCGTCGTCTCAGGCCGCGCCAGCATCGAGTCATGGGCAGCGCACGAGCGGGGGTCTGAAACGAAAGTTTTCGGAGACTAGCATGCGCGTCGTGTCGGCGAGCGGAGACGGTGATGTCGTGATGACGGAGTCGGGCTCTACACAAGAAGATTCCGAGGATGAACCAAGGGATGTGGAAGGAAGTCAGGTGGCGACGGCAGCGTCGACGGCAGCTGATGTGGAGGAGGACCTCATTCGGGGTGCCGCCTCGGAAATCCTCGATTTCCAGCCTGATCCAGAGCGACATGAAGAAGAGTTGAAGCGAATTGTGATGCTCGAGCTACTCTACACACTTGATTGCATCGGTTTGTTGGGCGAGTACATGGAACTGTTCGCACCGGCTTTGAAAGAAGATATCATCGGCACGATCGTTACGTTCCTGCACAGCAAAAACCCCACCGTGTTATCCCACGCGATGAAGTTAACCTCCCACTTTCTCGTTCACAAGAAATTTTGTTTCTCGCTCATCGATGCCGGCGGCGTCGAATTGATCTTCTCGACCGCGAAGGCTATGCAAGGGATCGGCCAGATTGGTTTCCTCGATCGCAGTCTCTCAATGTGTCTTCATGGATTGGCATCGTCAAATGCCGTGGTGGAAAAAGTGATATCTATGGACGCGGAGACGCTTCTCGCTGTTTCATTTGGATTGCTCACCAGTGCGAATGACCGTGCTCGCCAAAACGCAGTCGTCTTCTTTGGACTCACACTGACCTTCAAGGTCGTGCTTGATTACTTTGAGAAGGAGAACGGTTTGTATTACCTTCTGAACATTATTCGCGCGGGAAACAACCCCAAGTCGGCAGTGCAGCGCCAGCTCTCGCAAGACGCGTGTCTCTGCTTACGACAGTACTTGCGAGTCCACATGGCACTGGTGACTCATAAGCTGCGCCGTCGCTTATCGCAAGTGAACCATCCGAGCAACCGGTCCACGCAAGGTACACCAGTGTTGACGGCTGCTCCCGCGCTATCACGTCTGCCAGTCCGAGTTCCCAAGCTTCAGGTTACTAAGCCAATTGACATCGACGACAAGGCGCACGAACAGAACCTTCTCTTTTATGAGAAATACCAGTACAGTGTGTCCAGTGGAGCTGGCAGTGCACCTTGGTCCGCGGCGAGTGGTCCAGGCGGAGTGATGTGGGCGCCTGCAGGGAAACTGAGCCATCTCCGCGGTACACTAGTGATGTTGGAAGTCATCGCTATGATGGTGACACTGATGCAGACCGAAGAAACTGATGAGAGCGCCAGTTCCATCCGCATGTGGATCGTTGAACGCGCGCAATTTTGTCTCGAGTGTCTACACGTGCTGACCCTGGTCGTCCCCTCTCTCGCGAGTGAAGTGTGCTCAACGGAAGTCGTCATGGACGAAGATGGAACTCAAAAAATGGTGGGACTTTCAGTATTGCTTGAGATCGCAACGAGCAGCAACCCCCGCGATTCCGGCCTCGTGCGGAACGCACTGATGGTCTTCTGCAATTGTGTCTCTCCACCACACTCGGAAGACTGCTGGCAACATCCGCTCAAAGACATCCGTCAGTTCACATTGACAGCTCGAGATATGCGGAAGCAACAGATGCCAGGAAGTGCTGGTAGTACGCAAACATCTGAGGAAGACAGCATTGTCTCGTGCTGTTCAAGGGTAAGAGATGACAAGGCGCAGCGGCCCGTACGAAAATTGGCACGAGCGAAGAACGCGATCAAGGTCTGTGTGCAGCTTCTCCGATACAAACGGTCCGCTCAAAACGCGGACGCCATTCGCTTGCTTGCAACTCAAGCTCTGCTCGGATTATCGCGTGATCGACACATTGCCCAGATCCTCGAAAAGATGCAGCTTGGGCAGTTGCTGTCTGATCTAATCCGGCAAGACCCCGTGCTGGAAGAGAATGCAGATCTCCATCTACGCTTCCGTGAATCTGCGCTCGACCTCATCTCGCTTGTAACGCATCGTGCACCAAATGCTGTCATCAACGAAGCCGCCGATCCAACCGTGCGGAAGATCGAAAAAGCAAGTATTGTCGCACAGACGCCGATCACTTATGACCAGAACGAGCTTTTGCGGCTCATTCACGGGCACTTGCTGACCAAGGGACTCCATGAGACAGCGGCTGCACTGATTCGAGAGTCTCAGATCGAGGAATCTGCTCGAAAAGAGACCATGATATTCAAGACGCCGGAGAAAGCACGTGACAGCTCGTTCAAGAATGCCTCCTCCCGTGGGGACGCGGTCGACATTTCCACGGCTGCCAAACTGTCGTCTGGTGGTGATCTGTCGACGGATGGACCTCGACCAAGCAAGATATCGAAGCTCGTGCTCAACCCCTCGACAGACTGTGAGGCTGCCAATGAGCTGCTGCCGCGTTCAACGAGTGAGCCAAAGAGTGCCCCTTCCAAACTCATCAAGTTACCGCATGGAGAACGAAGAAAGCAAGTACGCCGGGCGTTCAAATCACCACATCTGTTCACGCCGAGTATTTCTCCGCCTTTGCATAAATCCACCAACGACCCATTGGCATCAACACTGAGGCGGACGGCCCAACGCAGCGTCTCGGCTCCGGGTACCAACTTGGCTGTCGATGCCTCTCGTCACTCGGATCGTAAGCGGGAACCGAGTCGACTCGATGAGATCATCACGCACTATCTCCGCGAACAGCATCGTCAGTGCGCCAACCCCGTGACCACCGTTCCGCCATTCAAGTTGCTCGGTTCAAATGCATTCCACAGATGCCCAGACCCAAACACCTTGGTGAAGACGCCCGTTAACATTTGCTCCAGGCTACTCGACCGCAGCCGCTTGCGCTCCCGTATGGGGCCGCGAGCGTTTTCAACTTCATACACGGATGCTGGCGTGAATCGGTACGTTTTCAGCCGCTATCGACCAAATGGCGTGGTGGGGAACCACGGATCGACCCACTGGGGGCCAAGCATCGCACGCTTTTACGGTAATGACCAGAACGAGCTCTTGATGGGCAACCACGATGGTCTCGTTCGGCACGTTCAGATCGACTCGGACCAGATTGTAAATGAATGGACGTGCCATTCATCGTCCAGTGCAATCGCCGACTTGGAGACAAACGAGACCACCCGCATGGCGACCGCGAATCGCTTGCTGATGACTGGATCAGTCGCACTCACGACGTTTGGCATCTCGGAAGTCGCCGTGTGGGACGTCAACTCAATGAGCTCGGCGCGGTGGCGGTTTGCAGGCGCATTGTCGCCACGATTCAATCACTATGGCGATCGGATCGTGGCGCTAGATGCTCGACTTGGCGACGACGACCACGACATGGAAGGCGAGCGCCACGTGCTTGGTGCGGTCGTGGTTGATCTCGCCACGGGGACAGCGTTGTCGGAGTTGCGGGATACCGTCCAATCAAATGACTACGGTAAGGATACGAATTGCTGCTTCGCACCCGACGACAGTACGGTCTTGACTGGCGGTATGCTCTGGGATGCACGTATTCCCACGCGAGCGCTCTACAAATTCGACAAGTTATCCAACATCGGCTACGGTTTCTTCCATCCCAATGGCAATGAAGTGATCGTGAATTCGGCTGTTTGGGATATCCGTACCTATCAGCTATTACGGATGGTTCCCGCTCTTGACAAATGCACAGTGAGGTTCAATGCAACGGGCTCGGTGATGTTTGCATACAGCCCGCACTCGGTGGTAGGTTCTGTGCGTGTCTCGTACGAGTCTTGTGGTGGTAAAACTCATGCTCCTTCATGCTTGCAGATGGATGATGTGGAGCGACGCAGGCCCAAGGCCAAGACGTGGTTTCGAGTGCTGGATGCTCGCGATTACAAGGATATTTCGACTGTCGAACTGCAGCGTCCACTGTACGATCTGGCGATCGATCGCAAGAGCACTCTGCTCTCCACGATTGAAGGCCGTTATCTTGATGTCGAGTCTTCCATCGACGACGACCCGGTCTGCCGTCTCTATGAGATCGGGCGGAGGCGTCCGACAGAGGACGACTCAGACATTGAAGATGGCCTCGACGACTCGGCAGCGATGGACGATGATGAGTTTGACAACGAATCTGACACTGAAGAAGACGACGAAGATGAAGTTGAAGACGACGAGGAGGATGACGAGGATGTCGACGGCGACGACGAATTCACCGAGTACGATGACGATGAGGAGGAAGACGAAGACGACGAAGGCGTCGAATTCATCGGTGGCAGCGACGATGGTGAAGAAGAAGAGAGCGACAATGCCGGCTCAGAAGACGACCACGCTCGTCGCGCTCGCGGCGGTCCCTCGCTTTCTGCACGAGACATCCAATTGCTGTTCGAACTGCCACAGGGCGAGTACTACGACATCCACGACGACTACTCTGTGGAAGAAGAGGAAGAGGAAGACGGGGACGATTTATGAGCATATTCATCTCTCTCTCTCACTCCGTTAATATCGCAATTTTTGAAGTCTCCAATATTGGAACTTGTTGACCCGTTTAGGTGGAACTGTTTGTAGAATCCACGAGCCGCGAAACGGCGCCACCGAACAACCGAGACCGCCGATCACTCGATTCAAACCCATTGCGAAATGGCCGCACGCCGCGACAGCCTTCCCACTGCGTCGTTCTCCCGAACGATGACGGGATCATCTTCTCGCCACCGCAAGCAGCAACCCGCCGATTTCCAAGCCATCGTCAACACCACGACGGCGCAGCTCGCACTCGATCCGACCAACACCAAGCTGCTGCTCGCACGCGCCACGGCTCGGTTCAAGCATGGAGCACTGGTGGAGGCGTTACAAGACATCGCCCGAGTGGTGGAGATGGAGGCAAACAATACGACGGCGTTCTACACGCGCGGGCTCGTGCACTCGAAAATGGGCCGAGTGGACATGGCCATCCGGGACTTTAGCGAGGTATTACGGCTCGCACCAGACCATTTCAACGCGGCCTACGCGCGAGCGTCGTGCTACAACTCCAAGGGCGACTACGTACGAGCGATTGACGATTACACCTTTGCACTCACGCAGGACCAGCGAGCAAACGGCAAACAGACCTTCACCAGCGCGATCCCCAAGCTCTTGCAGCGGTCCGCCAAGTACAACCAGCCACACGTGAACGAGATCTCGCCGTCGCTCTCGCGACCCGCGACGCCAGTACCATGGCCAGCGGAGAACAACAACGCCAGCGACGATCATTTCGATCAAAGTGACGTACCCAACGCGAAAGGAAGACTGTCTGGACCCGAGCAGGAACGCCCGCGGTCTGTGATATCGAGCTTCGCAGCTGCTGTTCCAGCCAACCCGTCACCAAGCGACCAGAACCCAGGTATGCAAGATGACAACCGGCGATCTGTCTCGTCGCCAACGCAGCCAGCGCACCGCAATACGGTCGCCACGATGCAGTCCATCCCTTCTGCGTCGGCACTGGAAGCGGCGGAGCAACATCACGCCAAGGGTTTTGCGTTTCGCCAAGCAGGGAATTTCCAGGCCGCGGCAGACGAGTACTCGCGCGCGATCGCGTTGAACCCGAGCCATTTCAAAGCGTTTTTCAACCGCGGCTTTGCGTACGACAAGCTGCGTCGCTTTGACGCCGCGATCGCCGACTACAGCGCCGCGCTCGCGATGGACCCGACCAACGCGTTCGCGTTCTACAATCGCGGCATTTCGCTGGATCGCAGTGGCGACTACGAAGGAGCATTGGCCGATTTTACGAACGCGATCGAGCTGCTGCCGGGCAACGCCGACTTTTACCACAACCGCGGCTTTTGCCACCGCAAGCAGGGCAACTTTGAGCTCGCGATCCAGGACTACAGCGCCGCCGTGGGCTTTAATGCACGCCATTTCAAGTCGCTCTACAATCGCGCGTACAGCTACGACAAGCTGGGTCGCTTCGCCGAGGCCGTCGCGGACTACAGCGCCGCACTTCAAGTCGAGCCGGCGAACGCCAACGCGTACCATAACCGTGGTAGTACCTACGAGAAGCTCCACCAACTGGACCTTGCGATCGCGGACTTTGATCAGGCGATCGCACTGCACGCACACTCAGCCTCCAGCTACAACAGCCGCGGGCTATGCTACGACCAGCTCGGTCGCCACGTGGACGCGCTGAGGGACTTTTCACGGGCGGTCGCGCTCGAGCCTCGCAACGCCGTGTTCTTCCACAACCGCGGGTACTGCTACCGCAACATGGGCGAGTTTGCGCTTGCCCTCGCGGATTATTCCGAGGCCTTGCGGCTCGAGCCGCGGAACGTCGCCGCGTACAACAACCGCGGGTACGCGCTGCGCAAGATGAAGCGGTTCGACGAGGCCGTGCGCGACTACTCGACAGCGCTCGAGCTCGAACCGGACAACACGCGCACGCTGAGCAACCGCGCGTACGCGTTCGCCAAGATGGACCGGCTCCACGACGCCGTGCGCGACTACACGCACGTGCTGGAGATCGATCCCCGCAACGCCTACTCGTACCACAACCGTGCGATCCTGCTGGACCGCTTGGGCGACGCGAGCCAAGCCCAAGAGGATTTCGCGATCGCGAGACGGCTACAGCAAGATCAAAAGCACTCGAGCGCCTCGCCCCGAGTCCACGCGAGAACGAAATACTAACAAGATCGTGTGGTCTGCTGCGTTTTGGTTCGCGTATCGAATATCTAGAGCTTGAAACCCGAGTGCACGGCGACCACGCCGTGCGTGTAGTTGGTGTAGCTCGTGCGCTGGAACCCGGCCGTCTCCATCATGGCCTTGAACTGGTCCTGCGGCGGGAACTGGCGGATGCTCTCCACCAGGTACTGCAAATAGAGAAAAAGCACCACGTGAGTGAGGCTACCACCACCAGATCAGGGGGTAGCGTTCGTACCTGGTACGAGTCGCGGTCGCTCGCCACCTTCTCACCGAGCAGCGGGATCACGTTGAACGAGTACTACAGTATCCACACGCAGCGTCAATTCCTCCTGCCACGTCCTCACGTTGCAATAACAAAAAAAAACGTACGGCGTCGTAGACAGCACGGATCAACGGGTTCGGCACGTGGCTAAACTCGAGACACATAAATCGGCCGCCGGGCTTGAGCACGCGATAGGCCTCGGCGAGCGCGCGGTCCACGTGCGTGACATTGCGGATGCCAAACGCGATCGTGTACACGTCAAACGAGTTGTCGGCAAACTGGAGCTGCTCGGCGTCGCCCTGCTCAAAGCTAAACAGTCCGCTCGCGACGGCCTGCGGCAAAAGCTTGCTCGCGCGCTCCTGTCCGACTTGAAGCATCGACGAGTTGATGTCGCAGACCGTGATGTGCGAGCCGGCGCCGTGCGCATTCGCCGAAGTCGTGAGCTGCTGTGCGATGCGGAACGCGATGTCGCCCGTGCCGCCGGCCACGTCGAGCACTTGCAGTGGGCCCACCGGGTGGAGCGTATCGATGAACGCGTCTTTCCACAGTCGGTGCATGCCGCCGCTCATAAAGTCGTTCATCACGTCGTACCGCTCGGCCACGCGGTGGAACACGCCCGCGACCAATGGCTTCTTGTCGGCCTCGTTCACTTGCTGGAAACCGAAATGCGTAGTGGACGTAGACGAGCCATCGCTGGAGGCGGACGAGGCAAACGCGCGGGCTGCGGAACGCGCTGCAGCGCGCGAGGAGCGCGAGACGACCGCGGGCAGCATGGAGGCAGAGGGTGGGCGTTCTGTGGTGATCCCTTTGTCGAGGGGGCAGTGGTGTACTGGACCACGTCCTAATAGAAGATCGTAGCTCTTCGAATTAGCTGTTAGTATTTTAGCTTAGTTTTGAAAGATCCGATGTTGAAGTGCCTTTGTGATGGGGAAAAGGCATGGACCGCGCGGACGCGGAGCTTTTTCGCGGCGAGCGGGGGAGAGGAGAACGCGCGGAATTCCGCGAGACGATCCGTTTGGCTGGTGGTCGCTGCGTGTGGCGGAGTTCATTCTGCAATCTGCTTGCTGCGGCGCCACAGGTCCTCGCTCCTCTCGTCCTCGACCAATGAAGCTTCACGTCGCGATCGCTGCTGCTGCCGCGCTCGGCGTCGCGTTTGCTGCCACTGAAGATGCAAAACCAACGTCTGTGCCACAGTCGGTGCCGGTGATTCCAGAGACCAAGATTCCGGAAACCAAGACGCCGGACGCGCCGCACCACGTCGAGACGAGCCAGCCCCCGGCGGCCGTGGCACCGCCCACAGGCGGGGCCCCACCGTCTCCTTCTCCCCAGCCACAAGGCGTGATGGTCGCGCCCCAGCCGACGCCATCGACGCAGCAGCCGGCCACGACGCAACCTCCGACGTCGATGGCAGCGGCGACCACGACCACCACTCCAGCTGCAACGACGAACAGTCGCACGACGACGGCGAGCGGCGGCAGCAACAGTGGCTCGGGTGCGTCGTACTATACGCGCAAGAAGCGCTCGAACATGACGAGCTCAGTGACCGAGGCTCCCTCGACAACGGATGCGAATGACGCGCCGGCGTTGCTGCTGGCGGCGGCGACGACGGCACTGATCGTGGCGGTCGCAGCGGCGCTCTTCTGATGGTCGGACGAAGCTACACCGACGTGGCGACGTGACACGCTTTTTGAGACGTAGCTACTGACTTAAGCTGAATGCATCAGACCAGGCTTTGGTATCGTGGGAGTCGTACAGGAGATGTAGCCATTGGCGGACGACAATCCCTCCACACCCCTGCTGTGGGCCATCGCACAGTGTACTCGTGCAGATCACATGCGGACGCGCACGTGCGACCATCCTGCCGTGAGTCACATGTACTGTACGCGCACTCGACCGATCAGTGTATCCGGTTTGCGTAGCCTCTCTGTCATGGGATCATGCGATTGTGAGCAAATGTAGCCATGGCTTGATTTGACTCACGTTTTATCGTGACAGTATGTGATTGCGATATCCAATCAATCTCCCCAAAAGATCATCACCTGCAGCCAAGAGGATCTTTCCATATGTTATATCCGGATCTTTGACGGTTTTATCCTGCCAGTACCACGTCTATGCGCAGGCAGACAAAACCCAGCTCGTCTGCAACGGACGTCATGGCTCGTTGAAGCCAACTTGCAGTGAGAATCCATCCCTCGCCTCTGTCGTCTCCTTGCTGGTGTGCTCACTGCCTACCCTCCTCCTCACTCTCATTCTCCAATTTGCTCAGCGCAAGACACTTGACCAAAAACCACCCACCAAGTCCTCCTCCTCTTCCTCTCCACTATGAAGCTCTCCGCGTTCCTCGTCTTCGCCGCTCTCGCCGTCGCCTCGACACTCGCCGCTGAGACTGCTCCGGCGGCTGCTGGTGCGAACGCCACGGCCGTCGCTGCCGCTGGCTCGGGCTCGGGCGCGGCGGCCTCGACGGTCGAGACCCCTGTCGCCGACAAGGAGACCACGGCGGCCTCGGGCTCGACGGGCGCCGCCGACCTCGAGGAAGAAACCTCCACGGGTTCCAAGAGCGACGCGAAGGACCTGCCGAAGCCGACTTCGGCCGTGCCGACGTCCGCGCCGAACAAGACCTCGTCGGCCGCGACGCTCGTGATGGGCTCGGCCGCCGCGACCACCGCCGTCGTGACCTACTTCTTGTAAGTCCAGCCGGCGAAACTCCCCCCCCGGCGATTGCCTTTTGTATGCATGAACTACAGCCGTAATACAGCCTGTACCGTTACACGATAGTAGATGCATGAGTGGTTTGGGTGGCAAGGCAGTGCTGTCAACGCTGTGTGGCTGTGCGACCAACGCCGCTGGGACCGGCGCCGTGTCTGCTGTTTGGTTGCGATGAAAGGATTGTCTGCAACTCGTGTGGTGATAGGACTCCATCACAACAGGTGTGGTGGTCGCACCAGTGACGGAGTGTTGAGCTTGAGGAGTTTGCGTGGTTTGTACTACGCAACAACAGAGTGGACGGAAGAAGGATACGATGGTACGCATCTCTTTTGGAAGTAAACCACGCTCGGCATCCCTACAATTGACGTTTGACTGACTTTCCTGCTACGAAGATAGAGGCCACGAAAGACGCCGTTTGCGACCAGCTCACTTCTTCTTGCAGCCCGTGCCGCCGACCATGCGGAGACACTTGGTGCTCGGGAAGATCGACATGATGTTGACCATGAGCGACCAGCACAACGCGAAGATCAGGTACGCGACCGTGATGCCGCCAATGATCTTGCTCTTGCCGCCCTTGACCTTGAGCTCCTGGGTCTGGCGCTTTTGCGCGGGCAGCAGCGGCAAGAAGCAGAGACCGAGGATGTTGGTCACGTACGCGATAATGTACACGTACGTCACCTGCCACCGCACGTGCGTCGTGTCCGACTTGATAAATTTGCTGCCGACGTCAAACTGCGCGTCGACATTCTTCATGATCGTCGAGGCAAACGTGCTCGAGAGATTGGCCACGGTCGTGAGCAGACCGTAGACGGCGCCTTCGTTGCCCTGGCCGGCGAGCTCGACCATGACAAAGTTGCCAATCATCCAGCCCACACTGTAGGGCAAGTACTCAATGATTGGCGGCGCGAGCCAGAACCACTGCGAGCGGATGACGTTCCACGTGACCATCTGCGTCGTGAACGCATCGATCACGGTCGTGCAGATCAGCGTGATCGCGTGCATCCACCGCCAGTTCCAGTTGAGCCCCCAGCGGCCCGTCGAGTACAGCACGATCGCAAACACCACGTGCGTGAGCGCGTTCGCGATCGTGTCGTTGATCGGCGTGGCCTTGACCCAGTACGACTCGATGGGCGACGACACGGTCTGTGTAAAGTTCTCAAAAATACCCGAAAAGAACTTGTACGCGATGACCTGGTACATGGCCCGCGACTGGAGCAGCTCCCAAAACTCAGCAATGTAGTCCTTAAAGTTGACGCCCGGGTGCTTGTCTTCCTTGATGTAAAACCACGCGAACGGGATCGCCGGCACCGTGGCGATCGTGAGAATGAGCATGAGCTGCGGGAACGAAAGCGAAAAGTCAAAGTCGCCGCCATAGTCCTTGCCGTTGAAGAGAAAGCCCGTGAGCAAGTTGGAGAGCACGACAAAAATCGTCCGCGCGACGTAGATCGCGGTCTGCGTCGTGCCACGCACGGCCTCGGGCTCCCGCTGCGCGAGCTCAACGGTGACAGCATCGCACGCCACGTCCGCGCCGACGTACCCGACCGCCGCGAGCATCATCAGCACGATAAACTTGCCGCCCTGGTCCTGCGCGGCCTCGTTGATGCCGTGCGCATAGTCCTCGGGCGTGTACTTGGCCAGCTCCTTGGTGCGCAGCTTGTGGTCGAGGTAGTACGGCTTGCCGGCACTCATGCACGCCATGGTGAGCAGCATGACGATGCAAAACGTCCAGCCGATGATCATGAACGGGCGACGGCGGTAGCCACAGATCGTCACGCAGTCCGTGACGAGACCGTAGAGCACCTTGAACGACCAGGGCAGCGTGAGCAGCACCTTGCCCGAGGTCACCTGCGTGCCTTCCATGTTGAGGTAGTTCTGGAGGAACGGATACACTGTGGCCGGCAGCGAGCCGTAGACGATGCCGACGACCATGTACTGCACGAGCAGCCCAATGTAATCGCGACCCCAGATGTTGGGGCGACCACCGGGACGGAGCGCGCCGCCCTCGAGCTCGCCGACGTCGGGCGTCTTGGCGACGACATAGCCACCACCTTCTTCTTTGGCCTTGGAGGCCGACGAGATGTACGAGACACGCTCGATAATGTCGACGTTGACACCGGCCGGCATCTATGGAGATTGCGTCTTTGCGTGGGTTCGGAAGGAGACTCGCGTGCTGGCCCGCAGAATGGAGAATGAGCAAAACCGTACGGGGGCGGCCGAGCCCACGAGCGCGAGGAGGACTGTTGTCCCGCCCCGGATGGGTCCTATGTGGGGTGACCAGCATTCTCTGCGCGAATGAGAGGAGCGGCCTCGCTCAGTCGCGGGGCTCCCTTTCTGTGTGGCCTGCCTCAGGCGAGCACGTCGACTACAGGGTCTCTCTCTCTTCGCGGGATGGGTCGGTTCAAATCCCTTCAGTAGTGCATTCCTGTCATAATAAATATTATGGTCAAATAGACTTTACTTCTATATACAATACAAAACTACTTTGTAAATAAATAAACTGTAACATAAGATGATGTCGTAGGGTTAATTCGATACCCGGACCCAGGTGTAGTTCCCATTCCATGGCCTCAAAAAAATCTCAGTCCACTGGCTGGCCTTTCGCTGTCCCGACGACAGACCCCCCC
>JAADVY010000270.1:0-20797 GCA_023336035.1 Pythium plurisporium
AAGCCCACGTACTATGTGCGCAAGGTGAGTCAGAGGAGCTGCCTCAAGTGAGCCCGTCGTCTCGTCTCATATCGGGCAATCTCTGCCGGTCGCAGGAAGAGAAAGCGACGCTCGAGAAGGAGCTCGCGGAGCTGCAGGACAAGATCCGCGTGCTCGAGGCCTCCCACCATATGGGTGCCAAGGTGACGTTAAGCCAGGCGATCACTCTCAATTCGCTGCTGAGTACGGGCGTGGAGACCAACAACCTCGCGCTCGCGGGCGCGCAGTCGATGCTGTCGGCCGAGATGGTAATCCGTCGCGTTGGTGATACTGATGATGGAGTGGATGATGCCTCATGGACACATTGTATGAGTAGGTCTCTCGGTTCCGCAATCCTATGGATCACTACATCTACCTACCAGAAGACCCGGCACTGCGTCGTGAGTCGCTGCGGTCACTCCACTCACTCAAGCTCGACGCTGGGTATCGTTTGATCCAGGAACGCATGCGGTACTTGGACATCCGACAGCCACACCGCCATTGCGAGACGACCGTACTCAAGAATGGCGACTGCGTGATCTCAATCTTTGATGTGACGCCGTTCGATGGATACACCGACGCCCGTATCGTGTTTGACCAGTTCCTTTCGTCGGTGATGAACCAGGAGATTAGTGCCTCCGAGCAGCTCGGGATCATCTCGATTCGTGAGACCGAAGAACCTGCAGAGAATGTTGCGACCCAGTTTCGTTTGCTTTCGACCGTCGTACCTGGCGTCGATATTGAGTCGAATCTGGTGACATGTTCCCGGTTCGTTGACAGCAATTCCCAAACGTACGGACTAGGAACTTTTGACTATGTCGACAAGGACGACATGTACCCGTACCAGTCGTCCACTCGCGTTCGCAAGGATGTCACTGCGTGTGCATTCATCACAGAAACGACACCCGGTCCTGGTGATGTCGATGTCGAGCAGGGTCCAGGCGTGAGCATGGCGCGCTTCGCGTCCATTCGACTCCACATGCCCCGCTTCCCGCTCTCCAAGCAAGAGCTCGCTGCCGCTCGAGCGAATGCCGAGCAGTGGATTGACGTCATGCCCAAGGCAATGCAAGAGCGTCTGGGGACTTGTAGTGCTATTTATCAAAATGATTACCGGTAGTGGAAAACCTACATGCCTCATTGATGAGCTTCGCTGAAAAGCGATTATCACCGTTGATTTGTTGCGGTTGAAGCGGCTACGAATCGTCCTGGTCGACAAAGGCGGCGACCGTAACCGCGTGTGGTAGGTTCAGCAGCTCAGACTGGTCAAAGTACTGCGTCAACACGGGCCATGTTCGATTCGACGTGCTGACCATTTTCATACCCCATTTTGATCTGCAGAGTCTGAGCACATCCACTGGATCACTTTCGTTCATTCGAATTGTCAGCACTCCTAGCTTCAGCTTGACTCACAGATTTGGAGAGTTCCAGAAATTGTGTGCATACGAGTAGATACGAATGGGCCTCGTGCCCACGAGTCATCTTGAGTGCACAGAGGATCTGCTCACGAAAGTTTGGGCCCTTCAAGCGGCGGTGTGTTGCGGTGGTGCTGATCACTTAACCACTCGATCAGTACCTCACCACACAGCCTAGTTCTTAGCCACAGTCTCATCTTGCGTATAGAATACGTAACTCTCCGCTTCTAATCTCATTTTGGCCGCGAACACTTGGCTTTCTCTTTGGAGCTACTCAACTCGTGTGTCTTATCGTCGCTCGTATCGTTCGAGCTCGGGCTCAGTCGCTGGCGGATCTGCGTTCACATGACGGCACTTTCAATCGCACTGACCGTGCGACTTTGAGGCACATGCACAACCGGTTGCGGAACGATGGAGACGCTACAATCCAAATTGAACAGCGCCGCCGCTGTCGAGTTTGCCATTGCGGTCGTTATTTTTCGAGTTTCTCATGCAGAGATGGATGCGCACAGTGATGGTGGGTACCGCAATCATGGTCCATAATGGAGATTTTTCTTTGCCCAGAACTACTATGCTGTGAAATCTATCGAGCGACGGGACTCACCGAAGAAGAAGAGAATGCCGTCGGTGCGAGTGCGATGCGCTTGCTAGAGTTCGAATGGCTTCATGATCGAAGCGACGACCTTCGTGAGAGCAGCCTGGGTCTTTGTTTTGCACTGCTGATGCAGGCAGTTAAATAGCACTACACACCCCGAGCCGCTCTTGCATGGCCTTGGGCATGACGCCAATCCACTGCTCGGCATTCGCTCGAGCGGCAGCAAGCTCTCTTTTGGAGAGAGGGAAGATTGGCATGTGAAGTCGAACGGATGCGAAACGAGCCATACTCACGCCCGGACTCTGCTCGTCGACGATATCGCCGGGACGCGGCGTCGTTTCTGTGATGAACGCACACGCCGTAAAATCTTTGCGAATGCGAGTGGACGGCTGGTACGGGTACACGTCGTCCTTGTCGACGTAGTCAACCGTGCCAATACCGTGTGTGCGGGAACTACCGTCCGGAGTTTGTACGAACCGGGAACACATCACCAGGTTGGACTCGATATGGACGCCTGGTGCGACGGTCGCCAGCAGACGGAACTGGGTCGCAACATTCTCGGCCGGTTCTTCGGTCTCCCGGACTGAAACGATCCCGAGCTGCTCGGAGGCGGTAATCTCCTGGCTCATCACGTACGAAAGAAACTGGTCAAACACGACACGGGCGTCCGTGTATCCGTCAAACGGCGTGACGTCAAAGTACGTGATCACGCAGTCGCCGTTCTGGAGTACGGTCGTCTCGCAATGGCGGTGTGGTTGTTGGATGTCCAGGTACCGCATGCGCTCCTGGATCAGGCGGTAGCCGGCGTCGATCTTGAGAGAATTCAGCGATCGCAGCGACTCGCGTCGCAGTGCGGCGTCGTCGGGCAGGTAGATGTAGTGATCCACAGGGTTGCGGAATCGAGAGACCTACCCACACCGTACCAGTTAGACACCTATTTACCTCCCCATGAGCATCACCGAAGCGACGGATTACCATCTCGGCCGACAGCATCGACTGCGCGCCCGCGAGCGCGAGGTTGTTGGTCTCCACGTCCGCGCTCAGCAGCGAGTTGAGAGCGATCGACTGGTCCATTGCTACCTTGGCACTAAGATGGTGGGAGGACTCGAGCACGCGGATCTTGTCCTGCAGCTCCGCGAGCTCCTTCTCGAGCGTCGCTTTCTCTTCCTGATGGCCAACGCGGGCAGTCAGAAATGAGACGAGACGACGGGCTCATTTAAGGCAGCTCCTCCGACTCACCTTGCGCACATAGTACGTGGGCTTGCGCTTCTTGTTCGGTGCGAGATCGTCGTGGCTGTCGGTGCCGTCGCTTGTCGCGTCGAGCGGCGACGCCGGCGACGCAGCGGCACGCATGGTGGTGGCTTTTCTTGAGCGTTCGGGAGGTGAGCAAGTCACAATGAAGGTTGCACGAAGGTGGTGATAAGACTCTGGTCTTTTCGTGCGACCATTTGGTTGGATGACCTTTGATAGGTCCGCTCAGGCAAAACCATTCGTGTCGTGTTCGCGTCGTCCGTGTTCCCGTGCCTGGTTGCTAGATTGGAACAGGTACTGCTCAACTCTACTAGGCCTTGACTCCTTCTCTGCGCGGCAGCGCCGTCGATGCCACTTCCATCAGTAAATAGTATCGATCGCTGCCGAACTCTGGACGCTGCTCCTATGGATCGTGCGTGCTTCAACCTCGAGCAGTGCTCGGCAGTTGCCACCCACACGGCAGTTCGTTGTGTCCACGTTGGTGCGTTTGGTGCTGTCGGAGATGACCAGAGCACCATACTCCTGTGGTTGGCTAGAAGGGGACTCGCATCTTGAATGGACATAATGTACCAGGCAACCGCAAAATGCCAAGTGCAGCAAACTCGAATGCGGAGACGGACCAGTTGCGGTGATGCCACCGCTCGCTTTTCGAGACGCAACAATACCTCTCAAGCTCAAGTGGCTCCCTCACATAAATCAGCTCTCACTAGTCGACGTATCTGTGTGGGGAGGGATCAGAGTGAGGTTGCACGAAGGTGGTTTCAAGCGGCAGTTGCACGAAGGGCGAGTTGATCTGATCCGAACCTTGGGACAACAACCAACAGATGTCGATGCGAACCGATCACCACCCGAGTTTCAGCCGCGGGGCGAACGAGAGAAGCCACCATGCGTGCCGCTGCGTCGCCGCCGTCGCCGCTTGACGCGTCAAGCGACAGCACCGACAGCCACGACGAGCTCATTCCCAACAAGAAGCGCAAGCCCACGTACTATGTGCGCAAAGTGAGTCAGCTCATTCTCCAAATGAGCCCGTCGTTTCATCTCATTTCTGACATTTTTTTTGTTTTCGACCAGGAAGAGAAGGAGACACTCGAGAAGGAACTCGCGGAGCTGCAGGAGAAGCTCCGCGTGCTCGAGTCCTCTGAACACGTGACCGCCAAGATGGCGATGGACCAGTCGATCGCTCTCAACGCGCTGCTGAGTGCGGACGTGGAGACCAACAACCTCGCACTCGCAGGCGCGCAGTCGATGCTGTCGGCCGAGATGGTAATCCGTCGCTTGATGCTCATGGGTGCGCTCACCAGTGCCTGATGGATACATCATGGACAGGTCTCTCGCTTCCGCAATCCTTTGGATCACTACATCTACCTGCCCGACGACGCCACCTTGCGACGCGAGTCGTTCCGGTCGCTCAACTCGCTCAAGATTAACGCAGGGTATCGCCTGATCCAGGAACGCATGCGGTACTTGGACATCCGACAGCCACACCGCCATTGCGAGACGACCGTACTCAAGAACGGCGACTGCGTGATCACGTACTTTGACATCACCCCGTTCGATGGATACACGGACGCCCGCGTCGTGTTCAACCAGTTCCTTTCGTACGTAGTGAACCAGGAGATTAGTGCCTCGGAGCACCTCGGGATCGTTTCAGTTCGTGAGACCGAAGAACCTGCCGAGAATGTCGCCACACAAGTTCGCATGCTTTCGACCGTCGCACCAGGCGTCCATATCGAGTCCAACCTGGTGATGTGTAACCAGTTTATGCCAAGCTCCGACGGCAGTTCCCACTCGTACGGGATCGGAACGGTCGACTACGTCGACAAGGACGACGTGTACCCGTACCAGCCGTCCACACGCATTCGTAAAGACCTTACGGCGTGCACGTTTATCACAGAAACGACGCCGGGTCCCGGCGATATCGTCGACGAGCAGAGTCCGGGCGTGAGTATGGCCCGCTTTGGTTCGGTCCGACTCCGCATGCCTCTCTTCCCGATATCAAAAGAAGACCTCGCTGCTGCCCGAGCGAATGCCGAGCAGTGGATGAGCATCTTGACCACGACCATGCAAGACGGACTCGGTCTCTGTAGGCGGATGTAGGAATGCACGTGGGCGGCAAGCACTCCGAGCTGTTCTTGTGAACAGTCGTCTCCTCGATTGTGACCAGCACGCAGTACGATACCACGCGGAGAACCTCCTCTTTCCATCGCTGGACCCGCACGAGTGACGTTTGACGATCAAAAACCCCGGAGCTGGTGTGGATCCGAAAAGTTCAGTTCTGCTTTCTCATTTGATAACCATGTATCACTCTATTCATGATCAACACAAAAGTACCCACCATCATTCTGTACATCCAGCCGCCTTAGCGAGAGAAGAAAAAAAAAACGATGGCGAATTCGACGGCGGCAGGGACGCTGCTCGCATTGGATCGTAGCGTCGCCATCGCTCCGCAGCCGTCAGCGGTTGTGCCAGCCGTGCGTGTGCCTCCGCGTGCCGTGGTCGGTGCGATCGAACGCGCCGTTCTGCCCGCGCAGATCCGCCAGCGACTGAGCCCGAGTTCGGACGACACGAGCGACGACCAGACGCACGAGTCGTCGGGTAGCTCTAAACAGGATGCCACGCGGTCGCGTCCGAGCCGAGACAAGAAGCGGAAGCCGACGTACTACATGCGCAAGGTGAGACCGTTGAGTCCGCTTGACGATGGGGTTTCTATCACATTCGCTGGAGTCCATGCCGTCCTGTCCATTGTAGGAGGAGATGGCAGAACTGCAGCAAGAGATGGCAGCGCTGCGAGCGACACTAAGCAAATTGCAGAGCGGTCAACTGTGCGGCGGGGAGCTCTCGCTCGCGCAGTCTTTAGCGAAGAATGCCGGGTTGCATAGCTGCATTCGCCAAGGCGACCAGGCAGTCGCGAGAGCACAGTCGCTGATTGCGAGCTACGGCGTACGTACTGGTCATTGCAGCGTGGCGGTGTCATGTGGTATTGATGGAGTGGTTGCGTGATCAGCATCAACGTCACACGCCGCCGATCGGAGGCTACATCCACCTACCGACGGATCCGAGCGACCGTGAACGGATCCTCTATTCGCTCAAGATGCCCCGTATGCACGAGGCGATTGCGTATGTGCTCGCACGCACACAGTTTCTGGATCTCTCCAAGACGGTGCGTCAAATTGAGACATTCGAGACGGCCTCGGGAGACTTTGTGACCACACACTGGGAGAACACGCCGCTGGACGACGCCCCGAGCGTCCAACGAGCGTACCAGGAGTTGCTCTACTTCTTGGAGACTCAAGAAATCAGCATGAGCGAGAAGATCGGAGTGCTGACGATTCGAGAGAGCGACAGCGAACCGATTGATGGTGCTCAGACGGTGCGGATGGTGTCGAGCCATGACAATGGCCTGCAGGTCGAGACGAACCTGGCGGTGTTTACGCAGTATTTCGACCACTCGCAGTTTCTGAGCCAGCCCCATGCGTTGATGGTCTCGGATTACATCGACCAAGATGACCTCTTTCCGCGCCAGCCCGAGAATCGCATCCAGAAGGATGTATCGGCGGTCACGCTGATCACGCAAGTGCCTGGAACCCAGCCCTCGGGCCCTCCGCTCGTGACGATGGTGCAATGGGGATTTGTCCGAGTGAACAACACGATGTACACGCGGCGACGAGACCTCGAGTACGTCGCTCGCGGCGGCGTTGGCAAGTGGTGCGACGTCATGCTCAAGTGCATCCGCGAGCGGATGGCTTGGCCAACGTAATCACTGTTTTTGCAGAATCTCGTTTATGAGGTCTCATTGGTTTCGTAATATCAAAGACAGAGATCATGGCAGCAGCCGGTTGCGAGGCGCGTAATCACTTGCCCTCTCAGAGACCATCATTTTGGCCAGTCATGCTTCGCCCGTGTTCGTGTTCGCCATGACACCGCCAAGAAGAAAAACACAGTGACTTCTTCACGTGGATCACATTCGGATCCTCCTGCAGCGTACCACCTAAGGTACGATGAACGCACGGCCTTCCGCGACGCCTCGACCGACGCTTCTCCCCTCACTCGTCGCAACCGAACGGCTGGAGACCGTGGACAGTGCGCACGACGAGACCTGTCACAGCAAAGACCCATCCACGGATACTGAGTCCGCGGGGACTCCTCAGCCGAGCTGTAGCTGCGCTGAGCCCGTGACCAAGCGCCGGAAAACAACGTACAACACGCGAAAGGTACGCTACAGCATCGAGAGCTCCATCGTGGTGTTGCTGGGCTGATGGACTCTCCTCTTCTGTAGAATGAGCTCGATGAGCTGAAACACGAGGCGGAAATCCTGACGCGCCAGCTCCAGAAGTTACAGACGAGGCAGCGGCAACGTCAGCTTCCTCTTCTGAATGCTCTCGCCACCAAGGCGGCGCTGCAGTCTCACGCCGACGAGTATCGACTGTTGATCGCTGGCATGCAATCCCACACGGGGTTTGCCTACGGAGTACGTACTGTTCATGTGATCGCTACGGCATTGGTCTCAAATGGTCTATTATACTCAAGAGCATGGTCCTCGTAGTCGCGTCAGAGTGAGCCGCCAATCGGTTGCTTCATTCACTTGTCTGGTGACAGTGGGGCTCGGCAACAAACGATCGAGATGATGAAAGAACCCAAGCTTGAACAAGCCCGCACGTACCTACTCCAGCGGAGCAGATCCATGGACCTGCGGAGTCCCTGTCGCCAACTGGAGAATTATGTCACACGCGAGGGCCACCACGTTGGCCTCCACTTTGAGATCACCCAGTTCCACTGCCCTGTCGGAGGCTCGCTCACGGCCGCAGACGTGTACGAAGCACTGCTCGCGTTCGTGCGCAACCAAGAACTCGAGATGACGGACACACTCGGCATCGTGAGCGTGCGTGAGAGCGACGAGCGGGACGATGATATGGGCGCCAAGCAGCTTCGCGTTCTGTCGGTCCATGGTGAGACACTCGAGGTGGAGAAGAACATCGTGCAGTACACCGAGTTCGTGGAGCGTTCGGAGCTGCTGGACGAGCCGCACGGTCTCTTTGTAGTCGACTACGTGGATCAGGACGATGAACACCCGTACCGGCCCGAGTATCGGATCCGGATGGACGTTGCGTCCGCCAAGCTCGTCGTGCAGTGCCCATCAGAACCTTCCAAGCCACCAGCGGTCGCCCTCATCCAGTGGGGGTACCTGAATTTTCGTTCGACGCCACTCGCGAGCTCTGCGGAACTCGAGGCGATGGCACGAGACCGCCTACCGTCGTATTATGACGCCGTCGTGCAAACCATCTACGACCAGCTCGCCTGGCGAAGGCGGTCCAAAGAGCCCAGTGTACTGTAGGGTGAAAATACTGTATCACGAGGGTGGTCAAGGTAGGACGCTTGTGTCTCGTCGCATGAACCCCGCAAACCAGATGGAGTGGTCTGTGGTAGAGTCTCCACCGTCGAGATGGAGACGGGAGTGTTGATCGACAGCGCCGTGGTGCCAACGACAAAACCGCGATTCGCATGACACCTTCGCCACAGAACAAGAGCCGCGGAGCCGCTCCGTCGATGCGTATGACCAAGGAAATGCGTCGGCGGTCCACGTACTATCGGCGCAAGGTATGTGGTGGACTGGGGGCCAACGTCCCAACCCGTTCCGTGATCTGAATCGAACCGTGGATGCATCGGACAGAGCGAAGTCGAGCAATTGCGCCGCCAGATCGCAAGCCTCCAGCACCGTGTCGAGAATATGGCATTGTACCAGCAGCAAACGCTCCAGGACTCACTCGCACAGAATAGCCTGCTGCGACTGGGCGTGAAGAACGGAGACCTCGCTGTGGCGAGCGTGCAGTCGCTGGTCGGTGGCGGCATGGTACGACCACGGCTACTCTTGTGGGATCCTGCATGCGTGTCTTACGGTTTATCACGTCTAATAAAAAACAGCAACAGCAATTGCACGACCGCTTGCCACTGGGCAGCCACATCCGTCTCCCCAAGGACATTGCTGAACGCGAGCGTGTCTTGGCTGCGCACAAGCAAGACAAGATCTACAGTGCAATCGCGTACGTGCTCACACGAAGCCAGTTCTTTGATCTCTCTAAAACATCTCGCCAAAGTGACGTGTTTGAGACCGAGACGGGCGGCTTTGTGACGACGCAGTGGGACGTCACGCCTCTGGACGACGCAGTTTGCGTACGCCAGGCATTTGACGAGATCGTCTACTTTACAGAGAACCAAGAAATCGCACTCAGTGAGAAGTTTAGCAATGGCTTGATGATTCGAGAAAGCGATATGGTCGCGAGCCGTGGCGTCTACCATGCACGCATGCTGGTGACGCAGCCCGACGGGGCCAACTTCGAGTCAAATGTGGCAATGTTCACCCAGTACTTTGACCGCTCCGAGCTACTCGATCGCCCACACGCGCTGATGGTCACGGAGAGTATCGAGGAGGACGAGCTATTCCCATACGATCCACGGCAACGCATCCGTAAAGACGTCTCGGGCATCGCGATGGTCACGGAGATCCCGTCGTCCATTCGAGCAAAGCCTCGTGTGGTGATGCTGCGCTGTGCCGTCGTTCGGGTCCACCAGAACACGAATTTTGACCACGAGATCATCGAGCGTGATGCCCACGAGAGCGTCTCCGCGTGGTGCAGCGCGATGCTCCAGTGTGTCCGCGAGCGGCTCAAGAGACCAGGAGCATCGACCATCAAGACCCGTGAACATGACAATAAATTGTGCTGCTCGTCCCAATTTATTGGAGCGTCCAATCGGAGAGAGTAATCGCCTACCCCTGCTTTCGATCAAGGGTGCAGGATGAGGTCATCATGACCATCATTCTCACTGCCCCCACCACGATCAAAGAGCTCACCATTGTCGAAAAATGCCCTCGATGGAGTCGTACGACGCGAGCGAGAGCACGAGCAGCGCCTCGGAGAGCGGCCACGAGCTGCCGGCTCTGCCGCCGCTTGCAAAGCGAGCGATCAAGCGCAAGCCCTCAAACGACGCAAACGAGACCAAGCGACGCAAGACCACGTACTACGCACGCAAGGACGAGATCGAGACGCTTCAGGATGAGGTGGCGACTTTACGCAAGGCGATCCAGGCTCTCGAGCATGAGAAGCAAATGGGGGCTTTCTATGTGCCGCACAAGATGGCGATGAATGCCACGCTCGCGACTGCGATCGACCAGAACACATTGCGGATCGCGGGTACGCAGTCCATGATGACAGCATACAACCTGGCGTCGGTCCAGTCCGGCGGCTTCATCCCTCTCAAGGGGTTTATCCACTTGCCTGCGGATAAAACAAGGCGGACCGAGATCCTGAGTGCGATGCATGAGTCAAGAATTTGGGCGGCGACGAGGTTTGTGGCCGAGCGCACCAGATTTCTCAATTTACGTGTCGCACAAGTGCAGACCGAGAAGTTTATACTACCGGACGGTGGCTATGCAATCACCTCGACAGACGTTGTACTGTTTGAAAGTGGCCATAGCCTGCGTCAAGTGTTTGACGCTCACATGGAGTTCATTCGAACCCAAGAAATCTCTTTATCTGAAAACATTGGTGTGCTCACGGTGCGCGAGAGTGACGACGAGGAGGAGTGCAAGTTTTGCCAGACACGCTTGATCTCAACCGTGATGCCAGGGCTCCAGATCGAGTTCAACGAGGTGATGTTCTCAAACTACGTTGATGCGACTGCCGACGCACCGAGCTTCGCTGTTTGTGTGCTCGACTATGTAGACCAAGACGACTTGTATCCGTACCGAGTGGATACGTGTCTCCGCAAAATGATCACGGCCGCGATCACGCTGATCGAGGTTCCATCGCTCACAGGCGGCAAGCCGACAATCGCGATGGTTCGTTGGGCACACGCTCGCATCCCACCGGCCACGTTCCCGCTCTCGCGCGACGCGACGCTCGGCGTCCAGAACGAGCTCGGCCTGTGCTGTGAGGTGATCCCAAAGATCATGAAAGAGCGTCTCTCGACCATCCCGCCGGCACCGTAGCGTAGCGTTAGGGCTAACGTTTCCTCGCACCGAAATTTGCATTGTTGTCCGGTGACGTGCGAGTCAGCCCTGATAGATGGATACATACTGTACCGCTTGACCATCACTCTCCATATGAGAAGCTCCGCTTGATTAGAGGACCCTGGGATGTTTTTCCACAGTCTCCAGTGTCTAAAATCCAGACACCCATCACACTCGATCATCATGGAGAGCGACGGCACGAGCAGCGCCTCGGAGAGCAGCATGGACCAGCGGCCTCCACTGGCCGTGCGTCTGACAAAGCGGCGAGCCACAAGCGGCGCTCCGTCGACGGCGAAGCGCAACACGACCTACTATCTCCGCAAGGACGAGATCCAGTCGCTTCGGGACCAAGTCAAGAGCCTCGAGGAGAAACTCGCCTACTACGAGCAGCAGGAGCAGCTGGGCAAGCTCTCGCTGCCTGCCGCGCTCGTCACAAACGAGAGTCTCCATGAGGCTGTCGAGCAAACCACGCTGCGCGTCGCCGGTGCGCAGTCCATGATGTCGGCATACAATCAAGCGATGGTCGACGCGAGCGGCGTCGTGCCGCTCAGGAGCTACATCCATTTACCACGCGATCAGGCACAGCGCGACGCGGTGCTGAGCTCCATGTACGAGACGAAGCTGCGCTCGGCCGTGCGGTTCATGGCTGAGCGCACGCGGTTCCTGGACCTGCGCGTCCGCCACAAGCAGTCGGAGCTGTTTGAGCTCCCCGGTGGTGAAGTGATCGTCGTCGCGCTGGATGTCGTGCAGTTTGACTCTGGCCACAGTCTGCGACAGGTGTATGACGCGCTGATGAACTTTGTCTCGAACCAAGAGATTGTGTTCTCGGAAGAACTCGACGTGCTCTCGGTGCGCGAAAGCGAAGAAGTGGACGAGCTCAAGTTTTGCAACACACGGTTGCTCTCGAGTCTCTCGACGGGCGACCTCGAGGTCGAGACCAACACGGCCATGTTTGCAACCTGTGTCGACGGCTCGATGAGCTCGCCGGGGTACGCGGTGGGGCTACTAGATTTTGTGGACCAGGACGATCTGTACCCGTATCGGCCCGAGATGTGTGTGCGCAAGGAAGTCACAGGCGCCATCACACTGAACGAGCTTCCCTCGGTCACGGGAGGAAAGCCTACGATCGCGATGGCTCGGTGGTCCCACGTACGCATGCCACCACCGACATTCCCATTATCCGAGGAGGCGCTGAACGAAGTGCGTACCGGCATGCTCGAGTGGTGCAGTATCATCCCCAAGATCGTGAAAGAACGGCTCGCGGTCATTCCGCCGGCGCCGTGAGGTATTAATAGTGCTTGCATGAGAATTGCATAAATACCAACCAGTTGAACCCCAAGCCTCCAGGTGCTTCTTGAGCTGTTCCACCCTTGCAGCAAGACGACGGGCAAAAAGATGTGTATTGCTTACGTCGGACTCACACCGGATTCCAGGCCACGTAGGCGTTCGATACATCGTATCATTGGCAGTGATTCAGTGTAGTCGACGAAGTGTGTCAAAGAACATGTCTAGATCAGCAAGCCCACCAACTATTCTGGACATTCGAATGCACATTGCGGTTCCCAGCAACGAACTCGATCTTAGCAGCAATCTCGTTTAGCTCGGGACACTGTCACAGTGTCTCTCGCCTGTTCCCCAGCACCCCCGTCGGGGAGATGGGCTTGCCACGCTGGCAACCTGCGAGCTCCGTAATCGTGTTTATGCTATTTCGAGAAACATTCACGCAACCTTCAATGGAATGTTGGTGCATGAGATATACAGTACTATAGCTCACCTTGCCTGATACACGGGCTTACTCAACCATCCGCCACGATGGACTACACGAGCGACGGCACGAGCAGTGCGTCCGAGAGCAGCATCGACTCTGCACCGCCACCGATCGCACGCCCTGCGAACTCCGTGGCGACGCGTCCGTGAAGAAACGCAAGACGACTTACTCCAACCGCAAGATCGAGATCGAGACGCTGCGGGCCAAAGTGGAGCGGCTCCAGCAAAAGCCCACCCAGTGCGAGAGCAAGATCTCACGGGCCAGTAAAGCATTGGCCAATGAATTATCGCGAACCAGGAGATCAGCATATCTGATAACGTGGGCATCGTCACGATCCGCGAGAGCGACGAGCTCACGAGTTCAAGATGTGCGAGACGCGGTTTCTCTCTCGACTATTGCCGGGGGCGTGCACGTCGAATCCCACGCCGTGCTGTTTGCGGCGTTCGTCGAGGCCACGGACGAGTCGCCGGCATTTGCAATCAACACAATCAATGCGGTTCACCAGGACGATTTGCATCCCTACCCGGTCGGACACTTGCGTACGGAAAGATCTCACGGGTGCGATCACACACTCCACGAGATCCCGTCACCTGTCGACGGCGCGAAGCCCACGATCTCGATGGCTCGCTGGTCGCACACACGTCTACTGCCACCACCGTTCCCCGTCACACAGGCCTACCAAGCCGCTGTACGGGAAAGTATGCTAGACTGGTGCTCACTGATCCCCAAGGTCATCAACGAGCGGCTCTTGACGATCCCTCCAGCATGGATGCCACTTGCACAGATCTCAAACCCGCACCAAATAGTAGCCCTCGTAATCCCGTCTGTTCCATCTCATTTTGATCCGAATAATAGCCCGTCTCCATCGACTTGGGAGTGCAGCGTCACTTTCGATCTTACAGAGTACGGATCCTATCTCGCCCGACCAGAGTCTCCGATGAGCGAGGGTCCACGCAAAGCGACTTACTATGTGCGCAGGGTACAGTTCCTCCCTCCCCTTTTCTAGAACGTCGTGTGGGTTGCGTGGGTCACGCCGGCTAACTCTTTGCAGGACGAGATCGAGCAGCTTCGAGAGCAAGTGCGTGCGCTGGAAGCGTTACTCCACACGGCTGCGGAGGAACGGACGTCCCAAGAGAAAGCCCGCTTGATCGACTCCGCCGCACGCCACGTGTTGTACAGCAGAGGCATCCATCAGCAGCACCTCCAAGTCGCTACTGCGCAGGCTCTGCTGTCGTCGTACAACACGGTATGTTGCATGCCAACTCTCTTCGTAAAGCACACTGGTGAGTAAAAATGCGAAAACGCAATAGATCGCGCAGTCTTCCTCGGCCTCGGTTCCGCTCAAGACGTTTATCCATTTACCAGCGGATGCTGCGCAACGGGGGGCCATCCTCTCCGCCCTGCGAGAGCGAAAGCTTCTCGACGCGTTCCAGTTCATGGCGGCGCGCGCGAGCAACCACGACCTTCGGGTGGCCCATCACCAGTGTGAACAGTCGAGGCTGCTAAACGGAGACATTGTCGCGACGGTATTTAGCGTCGTGCAGTTTGAGGGAGGACATAGCGTACGTCAGGTATACGAAGCCTACCAGTTCTTTGCATCAAACCAAGAGATCAGCGTCTCCGACGACCTCGGCGTGCTCACGATCTGCGAGAACGATGTACATGGTGTCGAGGATGTCGGTGGGCAGATGCGGTTCGTGTCGACGCCCGTGGAGGGGCTGGATATTGACTCCAACTATGTGCGCTACACGACGTGTGCCGAGCCAACGAACGATGCACCAGCGTACGCGCTCGGCACGCTGGACTTTGTCGACCACGACGAGCTGTATCCGTACCAGCCACACCGCGGACGGAAGGACACCACCAGTGCATGGCTCATGGTCGAAGTGCCGTCGTCAACTCCCCACGGCCGTGTCGTCGCGATGGCACGGTGGTCGCACAACCGCGTCACGCCACCGCGGGGCCCACTCCCCAAGGACGTCGAGGCCCACGTGGCCGCGAGCATGATGCACTGGTGCGATCTCATGCCCAAGATCATGACCGAGCAGCTCGCGCTGCAAGAACCAGCTCCGTGAGCTCAAGGCGGAGGTTTTGGGTAGTAGATCTCAGCGTGCCCCAAATAGTAGGCTCATCATCATCTGGCTTTGGTCTCCGTTCACCCCTATAGTGGCCTTTCGTACCGCCGTCCTCCTCTTTTCAGACTCATTCCTCGTTCACCAGCATGACCGACGTGACAAGCAGCGAGCGCGGGCGATGCCAAGCGACGTACTTTGCACGCAAGGTACGAAGGAAGCAGCGTGCTCCATTGGGCTCCGGTTATCCGAAGGTCTCACATCCCAACTATGATACTGTAACTCAGGACGAAATCGAGCGGCTTCGCGAGCAAGTGCGAGCGCTGGAAGCGTCACTTCACGAGCTCACAGAGGAGCGAACTACAGACGAGAAGAACCGATTGGATACCTCGATTACACTCAAGACCATGTACAGCAAAGGCATTCATCTGCAGCAGCTCCAGCTTGCGGGCGCGCAGTCGCTGCTCTCATCCTTTCACACGGTTCGTGCTTGCTCTCGCTCTCGCTCTCTCTCTCTCTCTCTCTTGGCTCATTACTGTGTATTTGTAACAGACTATGCAGTCAACTTCCGCGCCTGTTCCTCTCACGACGTTCATCCACTTGCCAGTGGATGCCGCCCAGCGAGGGGAGATCCTCTCGGCGATGCGAGAGCGCAAGTTGCTCGACGCGTTCCAGTTCATGGCCGCACGCACAAGCTGCCACGACCTGCGTGTTGCGCTCCACCAGAGCGAGCAGGCAACACTGCTCAATGGAGATATCGTCGTGACGGCGTTCAGTGTCGACCAGTTTGATCGCGGCCACAGCGTGCGCCAAGTGTATGAAGCGTTCCACTTCTTCTCGGCCAACCAGGAGATCAGTGTCACGGAGAACCTCGGCGTGCTCACGATCTGCGAGAACGACGTAGAGGGCGAAGAGGACATGGTCAGCCAAATGCGATTTGTCGCGACGCCGATCGACGAGTTCGAGGTTGACTTGAACCTCGTGCGGTTCGAAACGTGTGTGGATGCGACGAGCGAGATGCCCGCGTACGCACTCGGCACGATCGACTACGTCGACCACGACGATCTCTATCCGTATCAGCCCCACCGAGGCCGCAATGCCACGACAACAGCATGGCTCATGGTCGAAGTGCCGTCGACCACGTCCACACGCGTGGTCGCGATGGCTCGGTGGTCGTACAACCGGTTCACACCACCACACGGATCACCACTGCCAAAAGAACTGGAGGCTCAGGTAGCAGCCCGAATGATGCACTGGTGCGATCTCACGCCCAAGGTTATGACCGAGTGGCTCGCGCTGCAGCGCCCTATCATCTGATGTAACTTGACAAGCAAGCACGCCGGCAGTGCCATTGCAAAACGTGAGGAACAAATGATTCGAGCACTGTGCCAGCTTGGTTCGTGGTGGTCGCCTCATCGCCGCTACGTACAGCGACTAGTGTCGGCTCTTGAGTTGTTATTACTTCACCGTGCGTCTCTCATGGGTCACGTGGGATCGAACTACCGCACAATTGCAGCGATGCTGTCGTTGGCATCAGCCTGCAACCTGTCCATGATCGCACCAATAATTGGGTGATCAATTATTGGGAGCAACTGTCAAGCAACAACACAGCAACTCCAACGCAACTTGATAGCAGTGATCTCCAGCACAATCTTGACCAAACTGTTTATGCTTGGTGAGACCAGCCGTGGCCGGCCACCGTGGCCGTGGGGGATGGCCGCCGCCTTTCTCCCGCTTGACGGCCCAATCCTTCCGATGGAAGTTGGCGGCCACACCTCTCTCTTCGTCGACCTCACGTGGCCCGAAAGCGGACCATGATCGAGGACGACGACGCCACCAGCAGCGCCTCCGATAGCGGCCATGAACTCGTCCACAAGCCACGCTCGTCGAAGCGCCTCGTGGTGGACGGGCCCTCGCTCACATCCCGTCGCTCCACGTACTACCAGCGCAAAGACGAGATCCAGACTTTGCAGGACGAGGTGAAGCGGCTTCAGGCCGAGCTGCAAGCGTACACGAGTCGCGACGCACCCCAGACGACGTCGCTATTGGATGCGCTGCAACTCAATGCCGTGCTCGCCCACGGGGTGCAAAGCAGCCACCACGCCTTCGCCGGTATGCAGTCCATGGCATCCGCGTACAGTCTGGCGATGGTGCATTCCCGAGGGATGGTGCCGTTGCAAGACCATCATATCCACCTTTCGACGGACCACGCCGAGCGGGAGGCCGTGCTGAACGCGATGTTTGAGTCCAAGATCCACTCCGCCGCACAGTTCCTGACCGAGCGCACGCAATTTATGGACCTCAACGTGGCCCAGAAGCAGTCCGAGGAGTTTGAGTTGCCTGATGGTACCATCTGCGCCGTCGTGCTTGATGTTGTACCCTTCACCAGTGGCCATAGCCTGACGCAAGTGTATGAGGCGCTCATGTTCTTCATCGACAACCAAGAAATGAGCATCTCGGAGCAGCTCGGGATGCTCACGATCCGTGAAAGCGACGAGCAAAAGGACGCGGCCAGGTTTCGCCAGATTCGGATCCTGTCGTCACCCCCAGAAGGCGGCGTTCAGATGGAGTCGAACATTGTCACATTCGCTACCTGCCGCAGCCCCGCAAGCAACTCGCCTGCGTATGCGGTCGCCGCCATAGACTCGGTGGACCAAGATGATCTGTATCCATATCGCCCTGAGCTGTGCGTCCGCAAAGAATTCACAGGAGCTGTCACTTTGACCGAGCTTCCATCTACGACTGAGAGTGGAAAGCCGACAATTGCAATGGCGCGGTGGTCGTACGTGCGTATGCTGCCACCAGCCTTTGCGATCTCGGAAGACGCACAGATCGCTGCACGCCGTGGCATGCTCCAATGGTGCGATGTGATCCCAAAGGTCATAAAGGAGCGGCTCTCAATAACTCCGGTCGGGGCCTAGCCTAGCGATCACGTCAGCGCCAGTGCGTACGCTCTCGTATCATGAACGGCTTGCTCTCCAACACAACTACATTCTGTCAGATTGGACCCGACTGAACGTGCGGAAGTCTAGACGACTGCGCCGCTCCAGTTGCAGCCTTCAACGTGGCAGCTCAGTTCCTGTATTTGCGTCAGGATGCCTGTCACCCCACGGGGTTCGGCTCTCTACAGGACTAGATTAAGCGACTTCGAGGGTTTGACGGAGCGCTTGCATTTCCTTCAGCTGAAACGAACGACTTTGCGAGTAAGGGTGAGCGCTCGAAGCACCGGTTGAGGAGCTCACCGAGAAACGAGCTACGGACGAGAAGAAATATTTGGATACCTCGAATACACTTAAAACGCTCTACAGCAAAGGCATTCACACAACGTTCCTCCGCTTGCCAGTGGACGTTCGCCCAGCGTGGACGCCCATCCGTGTCGTGGAAAATCACGGCGTGCTCACGTTCTGACGAGGTCAACGAGATGCGATTTGTCGCCACGCCGATCGATGGATTTGAGGTCAACTAGAACCTCATGCGGATCGAAAATCGTCCATATAGATCCGACGAGCCAGGGTGCTCATCTGCAATGTCCGTGAGAATGCCGATTCAACTAAAATCAGTAATCAAGAGCATAATCCGGAAGCAGACGAGATTATGCTTGCAGAGACCACCCTCCCGCAAACCCAGCGTGGCGAGTGAGATCGCTGCCTTTCCACCCCACGCCAGCTGTGTGAGCTCACTTGGCACACTTCGATTTCATCCGAGACGAAACAAGCAGCTCCCCCGAACCGAACGAGATCAGATCATGAACGAGGACGACGACGTCACAACCAGCACCTCCGACAGTGGCCATGAACGCCCAGGCAAGCGTCGACCGTCGAAGCGGCTCGCAGCGGAGCAGCCGTCCCACAAATCCCGTCGCACGACGTATTACCAGCGTAAGGACGAGATCCAGACGCTGCAGGACGAGGTCGAGCGGCTTCAGGCCAAGCTGCAAGAGTACGAGGCGCGAGTGCCACCCGAAGTAGCGTTGGTGAACGATGCGCTCCGTCTCAACGCCGTGCTCGCCCACGGCGTGCAGAGCGGCCACCATGTACTCGCCAGAGTTCAGTCGATAGCGTCGGCGTATCGTCTAGCGATGGCCGACTCATCCGGGCTGGTACCGCTGCAAGATTATATCCATCTCCCGGCGAACCTCGCCCAGCGGAATGCCGTGTTGGATGGAATGCTTGAGTCGAAACTTCACTCGGCCGTGCAGTTCATGACGGAGTGCACAAAGTATCGGAATCTCAAGGTCGCCCACAAGCAGTCCGAGGAATTTGAGCTACCCAACGGGATCGTCTGCGTCGTCGCATTGGAGATCACGCCGTTTACCAGCGGTCATAGCCTGGAACAAGTATATGATGCACTCATCTACTTTGTCGAGAACCAAGAAATGAGCGTCTCGGAGCAACTGGGTTTTTTGACGGTGCGTGAAAGCGACGAACACGCGACGCGCAGGTTTCGCCAGCTTCGATTCCTCTCGTCGCTTCCTGGAAGCGTCGAAATGGAAACCAACGCCGTCCTGTTCTCGACGTGTCTGAGCACGACAAGCAACTCACCGGCTTACGCCGTCGTCACAATCGATTCAGTCGACCATGACGACCTGTATCCGTATCGTCCCGAGCTGTGTGTTCGCAAAGAACTCACAGCGGCCGTCACGCTGACCGAGGTTCCGTCGACGACAATGCGGGAGAAGCCCGCGATTGCCATGGCGCGGTGGTCGTGCACGCGGATACTCCCGCCATCGTTTGTGCTCTCGGAAGATGCACAGTGTGCCGCCCGCAATGGCATGGTCCAGTGGTGCGAAGTGATCGCCAAGGTCATGAAAGAGCGGCTATCAACAATTCCGATCGGCGATCGGAATTGTTAATAGCAACATACAATATTTGAGTGTTTCAGAGTCAGGCTGGCGGGACCTTGGTGTTCTAGATCTTTGCTGGCGCCAGAACGAGGCACAAACGTGCACAGGCAATTCCAGTGTCCCCACTTTGCTTGTAGCTGCATATCCACTCCACTTTCGGCTGAAGATCGCACAGGAAACCACTTACCTCACTCGATACCATGGGTCGCTCCGCCTCCACCATGAAGCAGGGTGGTCTCACTGCGACCGGTCCAAAGATCACCCGTTCTCGCTCTCGCGCGAAGAACACCAACAAGCTCTCGTTCAGCTGAGCATTGCAGCCCCAAGACAGCAAGAAATCCGTGATCGCAGGCCAAGGTTGTTGAGGCTCGATACGTGTTCTGTGATCTCGTACAGACGCGACAACATCCTGCTGCACCTCCGCTCGGAGCATCCTACCAAGTTTGCTGAGTTTGATACGCTCTCGCTCAAGCGTGGAAAGAGTCTTTTGTCCAACCGTGCCTCTCACCATGTCCGGGACGCTCGTCGCAAAGATCCCTGCCTGCGTCGTGGACGTCATGTCACTCTTTTTCCTCTCAAGCGCCGTTCCAGATAACGACGTCGGCGGTGGTAACGAGGATGAGGGCCTTGCCCTCCTCCCCGATGACGGTTATCTCCTGACCATCCATGGCCGCTCGGCACGTTTTGGATTGCCTGAGTGGGTTGGTTGCGTTTCGCTCGAGGCTAGCACGGTCCTCATCGCGGAGATTAAGAAGATCGCAATTGAAGTGAACAAGGAATCTGAGTTCGCCCCACCCGAGAAGCCGATTGACGTCATCGACTACTGTAGCGAC
>JAADVY010000271.1:0-20791 GCA_023336035.1 Pythium plurisporium
CAATGCCATCTTCGGGACGCTTGTGTTCAACTACGCGCTGAACGCTCTCAGCGTCTTCGGACTTTTGCTGTTGCCACGACAGAAACTTGAAGCACAGTACGTGCGGATGTACGGCGGGTTCACGAAGGTGGCATCATCAGTGCTGGTGGCTGTGTCGGTGTTGCTGCTTCTGTACTCGACGTTCTTGAGCGTCTTGACGTTTATTCCTAGCACATCTTGCTCGTCATTCGTTGGCGGCCCGGGGTGTTAATTCACTCATACTCGCATGGACTGATTGCTGGTGGCTTGCTTTTAATTAAATCGAACTCTCGTTTGATGGTGATCTCTTGAGAGAACTCGGCTCTTAACTATCATGCAGTAGAAGGATGACGCAGTCGGTAAGAGCGTCGGCCACTGTGATGGTGGATACTTACGTCCTGCGTATATTTTCCGAGCAGCACTGGTGTATCTGAGTAGATCAACTGCACTCAATCACCTTCAAACAGCTAGCGTAGCCTTCACCACTTCACACACGACCGAGATGGAGAAGATGCACGCAAAATACGATCCAAACAATCCGTTGCCGATCAACCGCATGTATGGAGTGTCTTCAGTGTGCTGGCAGATCGATGACACTGTCGTGAGATACTATGTTCGCCAAAAGAAAGCGCCCCTCTACGATGCGAGATACCAAGACCAATCCACGGCCTTGCACCATTAAGTTTGCCCACCGTGCGCAAGGCTAGAGTTGTGGAAGTCGAACGAATTGATGATCAACCTTGTGTCCCACACGGCGACGACGGACAATTTAACTCTGTCACGTGTTGTTTCGTTGAGTGCAAAAAGTCGCGAGGCGATCATTCTTGATTCTTGAATTTGAATGTTGCGTGATCCTGCAGCCAAACTGCCCACTCTACACCCCCAAACGTTGGTCGATGTTGAGTTATCGCAGCAGTGAAGGAAAAGCTTCCACCGCTGTCACATAAATGCATCGATACGCTTTATCCTTAGATTGTAACTTGTATAGTCTCCACTCGTGTTTGCGGGATCGTCAGCTTGTTGGCGGAAGGGTCAGATCACAGTTGCCACCGAGCTATTTATCAATATAGGCAACAACCTGTACTTCATAGTCTTCCACACTGGGACTTTCACCTGTTCCAACGTGATCCCGACCGTCCACGCTCATCTCTTGGCGACGAACGGTAGTGGTAGTCGTCACTTTTGCGACTACGATACTTCTCCTCGTAGTGCGGGCCTGAGCTGGATCGACGGTACTTCGGGCGAGACGGTGATCGAGAAGGCGAGCGGGATCGACCACGGGGATGATACCTTTCACGAGAACGACGCGGGGAGCGCGAGCGTGAGCGCGAACGCGAACGGGAGCGAGAGCTGGATCTTGAAGAGCGTGAGCGAGAAGGTGAACGAGAGCGAGATGAGGAGCGAGAGCGGCGGTGGCTTCGACTGCGTCGCTCGGGAGAACGAGAGTGGGAACGCGACTTCCGTCGATCACTACCTCTACCGTTTCGGTGGTATCCGTTTGCTGATGGCGGCCGCTCGTTCGCGTACCGTGGAGAATGACTCGATACATGCATCAGAGTTGGACGAGGAGGTGGCGGTGGAGGGCGAAATGGTGGAACTCCTCCAGGTGGAACCGGGAGTTGATGCATCGGCGGAGGTGGTGGACGGAATCCTGGTGGCATGCCTGGACCACCCATGTGCGGAGGTAGCGATCTTGGGAATGAACCAAGGGGCGGTCTGGGAGGCGGAGGTCCACGGGGTGGTACCGACCCAGGCAATGCCAGCGTAACCTGAATCGATTTCTTCTGTTCGACCACGACCTTCACCTTTGCTTCATTATCCGAGAGATCCATGGATGAATCCTCGGACTTGTGTACTGGTGCCTGCGAAGCAGTTTCGGGTACCTTAGTCGGCGTAGCACTCCCACTTGCGACGTCGTTGGCTGGAGAGTTCATCGCTGTCTTGTTTAACTCACGGCGCATTCTCTGCTCAATCGTATGCCGGATCTGCAAATCCCGTTCGCGTCGCTTCCGTAACGCATCCGAGCGTATCTTCTGTTCCGACTCCTGGCGGCGCTTGAAGCTTTGAATCGGTGGTGGAGCAAACTTCAGAGCAGACGCCTTCAACTTTGTTTCTAGCTCGAACACAACTTCTTGAACAGCCATGTGCTCGTCATCGTTGAGGTCTTCACAGTCAAAAAACGTGTTGTACTTCTTGGCGACCTATCGAGATATTAATCGTCAATAAATAAGCGAGCCCACCAAGCTTAGTTTGAGCGGACGAACAATTGACCCACCGACTGGAGTGTCTCCAACACGTTGTTCTCAGCGTTTTTCTGCAAAGCGTCGTTTGCTCGCTCGGTCCATTGCAACGCACGCTCGCGGTTTGAGCCGAGAGCGTCCCATAGTTCGATGGTGTCTTCCCCCTCCGTTCCTTCAGCTACACGTCGTATACGATTCCTCAAAAGCACGTAATCAGGTGTGTCTTCGTACTTGAGTCCTTGTAGATACTTCATGATCGCCAGCAGATGGCTTCCACCTGGGAGGCCCTCAACAAGCAAACCAGGCCGCTTCTCAGTGTAGTATTCCTTCAGCGTGAACACGGTCTGGCGATTCTTTTGCTGTGCATCAGTTGCCCATGGCAGCTCGCCTCGCATAAAATCCAGAACAAGATAGAACCACGACCACAAGTCGTCTTTCGGGCCAAGCTCTTGGCGGCGATGGGCGCTCAACGACGCGTACATCGATGTCCCGCGAAACTCTGCGACAGGTCGAGCGGGGATCACATTGCCCTCGGACAAATGCTGTCTTGAGAGGCCAAAGTCAATCAGGAGGTACCGACGCCGCGTGGCGACACCGGGCTTTGGCGCGCTGAGCGCAAAGTTCGAGGCTTTGATGTCGCGATGGACGTAACCGTGCTTGTGGAATGCCTCCATGGCATCCAACATCTCGATGCCGACGCCGACACACTTAGAGACGGGCACACCGTGGATAGACTCGGGTGACACGCGTAGCATCGACATGCTCTCGCCCAGAAGCTCCATCACCAGCACTGTACTGTTATCTGCGTGCTTGCTGAAAATGATACACCCATCGTCAGACCCACCCCTTCAAAACCAAATCCCCGTTCATCAACAATTTGAACGTACCCATGGTAGTAATACCGACACACATAGGGGCATTTCTGGAGGCTCTTGAGGATGGTGCTTTCCCACTCGAGCACGGGCTTGAGCGCGCTCGGCGCTTCCACTTTGATGGCCACTTTCTCGTCGCCGTCCACACAAAACGCCGAATAGATCTGGCTGAACGTGCCCTGCTCCACAACACCTCCGTCAGCCATCCAGCCGGTCTACCTCGCACTCCAAGACCGTTCGTACCTCGCCAATCTTCTCGGCCACGCGCCACTTGTTGGCCACGATCTCGCCCGCCTACACGTAGCAACATGATTGCAGTTAGTTCTCGGCCCATGGAACGCCATGCTACCCCTGAGAGATCGGCCAAACGCACGAGCAGGATGTTCTTGTTGACGCCGTCCATAGTGGGTCCCGTCCTGCCGCGAAGAAAACTGACTCCCGCGCCCAACTTTCGCACAGTGCTGCAGCGTGGCCTGCTCGTCCCAACGGCCACCTCGGAACACCGCCCAGTCCTCTGGGTCTCACGCACGCGCTGCTCGAACGACGCGAGTTTCCTCCTCCGTTTTCCGTTGGCGACGCGGCCCACTCCACGGGTCTTTCCGTCGATATCCTCGGTGCCCAGGGGCTTTGGTTTCCCGCCCACAAATATTTTACCTTGAGCGACATATTGAGATTATTTGTGTTGTGTACTGTACTTGTAGTCACTCTATTGAGGTAATACCGGTATTTTAGTGGCACCACCGGAACGTCGTGGACCTTGGAGCCGCACAAACGGCCCCCCAGTCAGTTCTTCCGGCCACCGACCACCTGCCCCAACCGTATCCCTCATGAGCTGGCGAGCACAGATCTCCCGCGCTGTCCAGGAGCTCCGCTTCGTGGCCTGCGACACCTCCCAGCACAGCCAGGGCCTGCGGTGCGTTCGATGGCCACGATCATTCTGAGTGGGAGCTGCTCGCGTGCTGACGACGGGATCATGTGGACTGTCTATTTGTTCCGTAGCAAGTTTTTCCGCAACAACTATGCCGAGCTCAAGATGCTGAACCCGCGCACGCCGTTCGTGTACCGGGAGGCCGAGGAGATGAAGCCGTTCGTCTACGCGCGTTTTGGTGCGTGACAATATAGTGGGTGGAGTAGGAGAGGGAGAAGACTGTGGACTGATGAGCGAATGGGATACACGCAGACTGGGGCACGGAGAAGCAGGTCTTTGTGGATAACAAGAGCGAGGAAGAGATCCTGGACATCCTCAAGGGCCTCGTGGTGCTTGGCCAGTCGCTGCCCAAGTCACCTGAAAGCGACGTGCTCGTGGCCGCGCCGATCATCGACGCAGCGCTCGGCGAGGACGCGTACGAGCCGATCAACTTGACATGGGACGGTAAGACGATCCGTCGCAACCCGGACTTCGACGTGCCGCTTGAGGAGGCCCTGAAGGACGACTCGCGCGAGGAAGTCGCTTAAGTTTTTTTATGCCCAGCGCTCATGTCCGTTCTCAGGTCGCCGACGACTGTCTCGCCGCGAGAGTGGTTCGTAGTCGACGGTTACAGTGCGAAGCGAGTCTTCCTCTCGTTCTCACACACAAAATATACGAGAAGTGAATGTGAATCAAGATCGAAGTGAGGTGTATTATCTCTCGATGGATATGCTTCCAGAGGTCGAAGTGGCGGGTCTGGCGCTGAGTGGCGGGAGCTTGACTTTGTGGTTAGGAGGGATAGAGCCCAAGATATCTTCGGTTTCTCGGCTTGGTGCAGGTGCCGTGGACAGTCTTCGCAGTCGAACAGGCCGCACGGAAACACCGTGGGCAAGCGGTTTCGAACTGAGGCTTGGCAACGACGGACCGAGCTCTCCAGCCGAGACACCACGGGCAATGCTTGGCGGCTTGGGCGCGATCGCAGGTGAAGCCGGCTGGCTCACTCGTTCGTGGTGTCTTTCCTTTTCTTGATTGCTTATTGTGTGAATCAGCTCCAAGGGTTTTAACCTACACGGAAGGATCGTCAGTGCTGTTCGTATGTGTTGGGTTCAATTCAAGCATCTTTGGGTACCGTGAAACAACCGACGGTTTCCGAATGCTTCCTCGCATAGTCACTGACGTTGGAGCAGCCGAGTCCGTTGCAACTGGCGCTTTCTGCTTGGGTAGTTGTGACTCTCGTTCTTCTACAGGCTCTTGCACGGGACTAGCTATCTGCTCGGGCTGTTCATCTTCTTTTCGATGACTTTTCGAGCGTGCCAACTTCAGGTTCGGGGTCTTCAATTGATTCCCAGACGGTTCTTCGTCCGCGGTGTACACCTCATGATTTGCCGAAATGGGCCCAGTTCCTGTAGAGCTGACAGTGTTGTGACCACATTCTGGATGTATTTGCACGAACGGATGCATCAGCAGCTTTCGAATCGATGCACGCTCGTCTGGATTGCGTTGAAGACACAATGTGAGAAATGACGCTGTCTGTAGTACAGAAGTACACAAACGTGAGATATCGGCGCCAAGAAAGTGTAGCTTTCATTGCGAACGTACCTCTTCGGTTGCGTCTGCTGGAATCGTCGGCGTCATGTTGCTCGACACGATCTGGTACATCGCGGTCAACGGGTTGCTGTATTGCTGCCATGGTGAGTGCCCGGTGAGCATCTCGATCACAGTGCAACCGAGGCTCCAGATGTCGGCCTTGAACCACCCGTCTTCACTTGTTTGCTGCTCGGCACGGATCACCTCGGGCGCCATCCAGTGGGGTGTACCTTTCAATCCGCCAACGAGTGACACGCTACCGACTTCTTTGAACGCACCAAAGTCACCAAGCTTGATACTCTCACCCGAGCTCGAGAGAAACACGTTGGCGCACTTGATATCACGGTGAGCGATGCGGTTCTCGTGGAGGTACTGTAGCGCCTCGCACAATTGGCGTGTGTACTTCTTTGTGGAGGTGAGGGCAAGTGCTCCGCCTTGTCGAAGCTTCGAACTGAGCGAGCCTCCAGACACGTACTCCATGTAAATACTCAATTGCTTGGCCTTCTTCTCAGTGGCCTTGTAGTATGCAACAAGGTGGTCATGATGAAGTTTCTTGATAGTTTTGACCTCGCGCTTGATGGACTCTATCTCCACGGCCGAAAGCTCGCGGGTCATAATGATCTTAACTGCATGCTCCTTCCCTGTTGCGACTTCGATACACCGGTACACGGATCCTTGGGCACTGTAATGCATGCGTTACACTGTCAGCTCTGACATTTGAGATCGTAGAGCGACACACTCGACCCACTCACCCTTGCCCAATCTTTTCTTTGCGAGCATACTTGCGTGAGCGCGGCACGGGGGACGACGAGGACGCACTGCTGGCCTCCGAGAGTGTGGGTGACAGAGGCGACAATGGACATTTCTCTCGAGTCGTCTCGCGTTCGACATTGTCCAGTGTGATCTGGTGCTGGCGACGTGACGCCAACGGCGCGCTCGTCCGAGCCGTTGGATCGACTGCGTCTTTCATCGCATACAGAACGGAGTGCGTCGGTACGAGATCAAATGGCGAGCGTATGATAGGCGAGACTGCGCACACACGCAGAGCATCTCGTCCTGTCTGAGATAAGCTCACGCAAGCACGAGAATAGATCGACTGACCTTCATGAGAGGATGGAGCAACCTGCGCAACTCAATACGAGAGGCGACAGGAATGGAATCACGCTGGTATTTATGAGTTTTTCGTGTCTGTGGAAATGAATACGTCGTCCGTGTGGAATCGCCCCACACGAGCGCGCTTTCGCACGAGCCGGCATTCAAGCTCCTTGGATCGGCTGGACCTGCGGTGGGAACGTCGCGTTGCTCGTGAAGAATGTGCTGAGCGTGAGTGCACGCGCGTCCTGAAACGCCTTCAGCAGCTCCTTGTCAATGCAAACAAACGCGATTTTCTTGTCCAGCGGCCAGCGGCGGGTGCGGAACGCGTCGCGTACAGCCAGCATCGCAACCTCGGCTGCCTCTCGCTTGGGGTATCGCAAAGTCCCCGTTGAGATGGAAGCAAACGCAGCGCAGTGGACATACGGGACACGCTCAATCTCACTGATCGCTTTGCTATACGTATTGTACAGTTGGACGCGGCGATTGCGAGATGTGCCGGACGGACCGACACAGTGAACGACGAGCTTGATGCCGGCTGCGCCAGGAGTCGCGAGCACATTGCGGTTGCCGCCCTGTGCGATCTCCTGGGGTATCTGATGGTTCAGTTCTGCGCCAATGCGATGGTGCACACAGCCTGCAGCTCCAATTCCTGGATTATAAAACGCAGACGACGTCGGGAAAGCCAGGCAATCTACACGCACACCGTCCACCGAGGTCACTGTCCCAATATCTTCGGCGAGCACAGTCACGCACGACTGGAAGCGCTCGAACTGGTTGCGGCGGCTCAGATATTCGTTTAGCACGTCACACCCGACAGGCGACGTCACTGTTGGTGTCACGACCGTCGCCCCCGCCACACCATCGCGTGTCGTCGCGTATTGCCAAAGCGGTTCATTCTCCAGCAGACGTCGTCCGAGCCGATTGCCACCGAGTGCGTCACACAGATTGGCGAGATCATCGGCCGATAAGAGCCCCACCAGAGGGTCCGAAAAGAGCTCCTCATGCGCGACGAGGGTCGAAACAAAAGTAGTGGATGAAGGTGGTGCCTCCGTGGCCGTGGGCACGATTGGTGGTGGTGCAGGTGTGGCTACCGTTGTGGGCACCGCTGGTGGAGGCGCAGCTGTGGCGGTGGTCGTCGCCACGAGCTCTTGCTCGCGACGGCTCTGCGAGCGCGTGAGGTGTCGAAACATCTTCCTGCTCTCGGCGTCCAGAGCGACTGTGCGACGCTTCCCCATCGTTGCGTCAGACCTCCCTCCAACGTCCACTTGTGCCCGTTGAAGTCGAGAAGCATCATCGATCAAACTGGGACGAGTGCAGGCGGAACCTATGCTCACACGTCGCAGTTTCTTCTTCAACTAAAGTGACATTTCATTGGTTTAAAACTTGGCTACACCATACAATTTCAGCGAATCAGAAGCACTATATCTTTGCAAGACGCCTCCGTCATCTTCGATTTCGTGTCTCTCTCGACCGAGAAAGCCCCACTTCCCATTCTTCCTCCGCGATGACGTCGCTGCTGCGCCGCACCGCGGTCCTCGCGCTCGCGCTCTATGCGTCCGCCACGTTCAGCGCCGCTGAGCTGCCCACGCACGCGCGGAACGGCCGCCTGTGGGCCATGATCCAGGCCGAAACGCAAGGCCTCTTCTCCACGTCCACACCGGAGCAATGGTTCACGCAGCGCGTGGACCACTTTGCCAGCGACGACGACTCGGCCACGTTCCAGCAGCGCTTCTACGAGGTCAACACGTACTGGAAGAGCCCAGACGGGCCTGTGATCCTCTCGATCGGCGGCGAGGCCTCGCTGGACAAGGCGCCCAGTGGCCTGCTCGACACGCTCGCGCAGCGCTGGGGCGCCAAGATCCTCGCACTTGAGCACCGCTTCTACGGCAAGAGCATCCCGAACAACGACCTCTCGACCGAGAACTACAAGTACCTCACGGTGCAGCAAGCGCTCGCGGATCTCAAGTATTTCAAGGAGCAGTACGAGCAGCGCAACTTGCAGGCAAAGCCGAAGTGGGTCGCTGTCGGTGGTTCGTACCCCGGCGCGCTCTCGGCGTGGTTCCGTGTCGCCTATCCGAACACGACTGTAGCGTCGTTGTCGTCGTCGGGCGTCGTGCTGCCCGTGTACCAATTCCACGGCTTTGACGAGCAAGTCGCTGAGTCGGCCGGCGCGAAGTGTGCCGACGCGTTGCGTCAGACGACAGCGGCATTTGAAGAGGAGATCAACAAGGGCAACGGCACGAGCGTTAAGGCATTGCTTGGCGCGCAGGATCTCTGTGATGCCGACTTTTTCTACATGCTCGCAGACGCCGCGGCGATGGCTGTGCAGTATGGCCATAAAGATGTCGTGTGCAAGGCCATGACCAATGCCGTGGACCAAAAGCTCTCGCTACCCCACGAGTTTGCCAAGTTTACGATCGACATGTACGGCGAGAGCTTTGGCAGCGGCTGCTTTTACGACACGACGTGTCTCGCACAAGACAAGTCGCGCTGGGCCGACGTGCGTTCGTGGCGGTGGCAAAAGTGCAAGCAGCTCGCGTACTTTCAGATCGCACCGGCTACGGGGAGTCTTCGCTCGTCGATTGTCAGCCTGGACTACCACCTCAAGCAATGCCACGAGGTGTTTGGTGATGCGGTGAACCCGGCCAAGGGCGTTGAGGAGATCATCAAGCTGTACGGCGGTGCGACGCCCAAGGCGCATAACGTTTTCTTTGCGAACGGCGCTGACGATCCGTGGCAGCGTGCGTCCGTGCTTGAGACACTGGCAGACGATGAGCCGGCGTTTCTCGCCAAGTGCGACCTCTGTGGCCACTGCGGTGACCTCCACGCACCAGACCCGAACGCTCCTGAGCCATTGAAGCAACAGCAGCAAGAGATCATCAAGTACCTTACCAAGTGGCTCGGGCTCGAAGAGACTACTGAGCCAGAGACCAAAGCCAAGGTGTTCACGACCGAAGAAGCTTTTGCAAACTCCATCACTGAAGAGAACAAGATGGAGACCGCGATCGGTGCGGACGGCACGGACGTCTACAGATCGACACCGCTCGTTCTTGTGCCGGTCATGCTCGCGATCCTCGTGCTCGTCGTTGTGGTCAAGTCCGGCATCGTCCGTGACCGTCCGATGACTCGCCGAGCTGGATACGTCCGCCTTGATGCTGCGTAGCCTATCGCCACATCTAGTATATACGAGCAACCGTGCTGGAAACGCGGAGTTGTACGTGTCGCTCATCAGAAAACACACGAGTTCATGTTGTATCCTTCCAGAAGATGTCGATACGAAATGGTCATGGGATAAAATTGCTTTTAATATTGATGCTTCCATTGGGGTAAGGAGGATGTAATACTTGTACGTGGCCGTGTGTGCAAACTGTGGAGGAAGGGGGCGTGACCGAGGACCCGCTGGGTGTGTTCGCATAACTATTGTACTGGCTGGTCCCTCAGTCGCTGGGGTTGTAAGCTTCCCGTTCAATTCTCATACCGACACAGCAGGTCGCACAGGCACGTTCGCCTTGTTCATCTCGCGGTTGCTGATGTACGCGTACGCGATGCCACCGAGCGTGACGAGCGAGATGCCGATCATCTTCTGGGTCGTGATCACGTCGTGGTTGATGAGGATCGACATGGTGATCACGAGGATCTGCTTCACGTTGCCGCACACGCACAGCGTGACGGGTGACGTGACTTTGTTGGCCTGGAAGCTCGTGACGTTGAGCAAAAAGCTGACGACGCCCGTGATCAAGTACCACACGCTGAGCGACGGGATGTCGGCCCAGTGCCGCATGAGCGTTTGCCACTCGCCCGTCATGACCATGGCCATCAAACACCAGACCGCCGAGAGCGGTGCCTGGTGCAAGATCAGATCCACGGGGTGCAGCTTGAGATCGCCCGTGAGAAACTTGCTCGACAACACCGCCTTGAGTCCGGCAAAGATGACCGCGACGACCGTGATCAAGAAGCCAAAGAACGTGCACGTGTTGTCGCCCGTGCAGGTGAGGTACACGCCGTACGCGACCGGCAGCAGCGAGGCCTTCCGGCTCGTCGAGTACGACTTGCCGAGGATCAGCATACTGAGCACGACCACGACCCCGGGCACGAGCGCGCGCATGACCTGGTTGAATGTGATCGACACGAGCCCGAGACTCATGTTGCCCGTGATGATGTTGCTCACAAAAATCAGCGAAAAGTACACCATGAGCGACTGCTGCCCGGGCTTGAGGGGCTTGCGCTCGACGCCGCGGTACGCGTACACGTACAGCGCGGCGCCGAGCGTGTTGCAAATCATGTGGACAAACGTGAGTGTGATGGGCAGACGGATCGCCGTGAGCGCCTTCTTGTTCCAAAACGTCACGCCGATGTTCTGCACAAACCACATGCCGAGCCAGAACGTGACCGTGGACGGCGCGACGTACGAGGTCTTGGCCTCGTTCGCGGGCGAGCTGCTGGTCTTGAGCTTGTCGTTGGTGTCGTCGTCATGGAGACTCTTGTCCGGAAGCGTCACCTCGACGTGGAGATCGCCCACGCTCTCGCGCCGCCGCGACGCAGGGGGCTTGGTCGTCGCATCGTCATGGACCAAGAGACTGACGGCGTCGTACTTGGCCTCGACGGACCGAGCGGTGGCGCGGGCCGAGGGCATCGAGGGACTCGCCATTGCTGGAGCTGTGGGGAGAAAGTGGGGACTTGGTGGCCGAATGGCGAGTGGCGTATTCGCGTCTGTGGGGAGAGAGCGAGGCGAGGGGGCCGTTGGCGAGCTAGCGGGCGTGGGGGGTTTCCCAACGCGAATCTTGTCGACGCCAAAGATAGCAAATGACGGGCGACTTGGTGGGGCGGAAACTGTTGGGACGAAGTGGCGCGACAAGACGTTCCCAACGGATCTAGGGAAGTGACCTCTCGTTGGGAGGTGGTGGGGGGGGGGTCGATTTCTTTTCTGTGGGTGGTTCCAATCCAACCCAGCCAACTTAGGGTGTGCGGCCTTTGGGTTCACGAGCACAGAGAACTAATCGATTGTGGTCGGACGAGTCCCCACACCACCGAGTCTTTGGAAGTGATAGGGGTCATCGTCCATCCGCTCGCCCTGATGATAGAGACGCTCTATTAGAGAGAGAGCCGCTGGGACAGTTGGGGCGACTTTTTCGATCAGCAGCCTGTGTTGGACCAACAACAGACACAGTGTACATACACACTGTGTTGTGTTGGCCAACAAACTGACGTTGGTTGTTTTTGTATGGGTGTTTGTATTGGCGTCTTCGCAACCTGGTCTCTGTGCCACGGGTTTTCAGAATCGCCAATCATGTCGCACGGGTGCAGCAACCTCTTGCGGCGAAAATCAGGAGAAAGTGGGCCTGGCGCCGCTTCCGATTGCCATAGACAGACCCATCAAAACAGATTACTAGGACCAAAAACCCTGTTTAGGGTACTAATCCAATCGATTATTGGAGAGTAGGCCTGGCTCTGTGCTGGATTGATCTCTCCTGATCAGCCTGTTCAGTCCACTGTACCAGTTTTAGGGTACAGGACCTTGCCCATGATTTTCGCATCTCGCCGTCCTCCTTGAAGTGCCGTCGGGGAACTGGCCGACGCTGGGGCTGATCAGGAAAGCTGCACGTCGTCTTGCAGATCCGCCGGAAGAAATCTCGCCCCACGCCGCCACATCCCCGGATCTTATCGCCGCGAGCAACACGACCGACTGGTTGGTGCTGATCGTAGTCACTGACTGTCCGTGTCCACCACCTCCCCGACGTCACCAGCACCTGTCCAACGCCCCCCACATCCGACCACCTGGTTACACTCCTTTCCATGTTGGGGGAAAAACTCGGTATATTCTCTCAGTAGTAATACACGCCGGCCTTGACCATGGCGCTGGCGTACTTGGTCTCCTCACAGCTCTTGGTGGGATGGCGCTTCTCCGTGCGTGTGGGCTTTTGCCACCCGAGCGCCTGCGCGTCGGTCAGCGGCACGCGCATCTTGTCGCGGGGGTCTCTCTCCAGCCGCGTGTGTTTCACCAACGCCCCACGAAACTCGAGGTTCGACACGAACTCGCGGGACCGTACCCCGTCTTTGAGGTACGCGTACTGCTGCTGCTTGGCCTCGTCCTGCTCGGCCTTTGTTCGCACCCGCTCGGCCACCTGCAGGCATTCACGAAGCGAGAACGCGCGGTCCCGAAACGCCCCACAAAAGCCCTCGAGCGTCTGCTGCTTGGCCAACTCGGGGACGTTGTCGACGCCCGTGGGGCACTTGTATAGGTTCCGCAGAAGCGTGGGGAGCTGTTCGCACGTGAGTGTGGCCGTCGCGAGCGTGTGGTGCGCAGCCGCGACTTCTTCGTCGCTCTCCGAGTAGAGCGAGAACCCTGGTGAGAAAGTCTCGAGGAACGCGGCTTGCCAATCGCTCGGCTCGAACACGTACAACGGCGTCTCCTTGGCGACCTCGAACGGGCTCTGCGAGCCGAGCGTCGTGAGGCCGAAGAACGCCATCGTGGGGAAATGGGAAGTCTCTTTATGGAAAAGGCGTTGGATGTGGGGACTTTCCCTGGCCATTCTCCGCAACACACGTCCCCACGGTCTGAGGAGGATCATTGCGAATCGAGGGCTATTTCCAGAATGGGAACGTGGAGAGAAGCACTCGAGTGGGAAACGTGTCTTAAAAAAGTATAGGGCACCACAGCTTCTAATAGGGAGGGAGCATTTAGGTCGGGGCACGGGCCTTGCTCATGTTGAGCAGGCGCTGCGTCTTGGTGACGGCGATCACGGCGCCCACACCGGCACGGAACTTCTTGCGCGTGGCCACGCGCTGCTGCTCCTTGAGATTCTTTGCGACCGAGTTGAGCGGCACGACGTGGTCGTCGTCGTCCTGGATGTCGCTAAACCACGGGTGCTTGAGCACCTGCTCGGCACTGAGCCGCTTGCCAGCGTCCACGACCAGCATGCGCTTGATCAGATCCTTGGCCTGGCCCGAGACGTGGTCAAAGTAGGGCGCGACAAACTCAAACTCGCCCTGCAAGATCTTGCGCATCTCCTCTACTTGGTTCTCATCGTAAAACGGCGGGAACCCACAGAGCAAAATGTACGTGATCACGCCCAAGCTCCAGATATCGCACTTGTTGCCATACTATCAGAGAAGTCCCAGTTAGTGTTCCTGTCGGTATCGGAGGAAGACAGATAGAGACAACGTACCGGTTGTTTGCGCACTATCTCGGGCGCATAGTACCCGGGCGTGCCGCACATGGTCGACATGTTGGTCTCGGCCGTGACGAGCTTGGCAAAACCAAAGTCGGCGATCTTGATCTTGGCTTCCTCGCTTTCGTCCGCGTACAGCAAGTTCTCGGGCTTGAGATCACGGTGCGTGACACCCTCGGCGTGGCAGTACTTGAGCACCTTGGCGACGACCTTGACCACTTTTTTCGCCTCGGATTCGGTGTAATACTCCTTGGCGATAATGCGATCAAAGAGCTCACCACCGGCCGCGTACTCCATCACCAAGTAACACATGTCGCGGTCATCTTCGTACACATCGTAGAGCTTGATGATATTGGGGTGGTCGAGCTCCTTGAGGATGTTGATCTCCTGCACGAGGTTCGCGCGGTCCTTCGGATTCAGCGCCGTCTTGTTGATACACTTGATCGCGAACCGCTCGCCATTTGACTTGCGCACGCACTCCTTCACGACCGAGAAGTTGCCCTCGCCGATCACGCGGCCCACCTTGTACTTCTCCACCAGCGCGGACGGCAGGCGATCAGTCATTTTGCGTTCACGAGTTGGTAAGGAGAATGAGAGACGCCAACACTGTGGCCTCTTTCCACGACGTTGACGATGGAGGCTTGCTGAGGACGCCTGGGAATGCGACCTCGGCAGATGGTGTGCTGGGGGTTGCGTTCGCCCACTCGACGACTTGCTCAACCGCGAACGCCTCGCACAATGAAGGGCCTCGCAACGACCCACCCGGTTTCCTACCTCGTGGAGGGTCATAGACTTGGCGTCGTACGATATGATGGGACCTAAATCGGGCTTCCCAGATGCCTGGCCGTCTTTGCCTCGAGCGGATTGGATACGAGCGGAGACACGCGGCTGCGACGACGCAGGTGCGCTGGCGTAAAATTAGCCTTGCCTCATAGTTCAGATGCTTGAAGTGCTGTATCGGATATGACAGAAAGTGTTGGCATATGTCGTGAGGCTGTTTTGCCTCAATGGCTCCAGAGACCAATCTTGGATGGGATGTGATGGCTTCAACTTGATCCACATTTCAGCCAATCCAAGTAGAGTTATAGGAATATTGACCAATCCAAAGAACGTATCCAAGCCAGTCATCTTTCTATTGCCTACGGAGAGAGAAGCTCCCGCGGATCCTGTTCGACACACTTTGCGCTTTACCCAGCCAACCAAAGACGGCAATGGAGACGGTGCAACTGGACGAGCTCAAGCGCCTCGGCAGCCGACTCGATGACGCTGCTTTTGTGTGTGGTGGATCCATCAACCCGGCGCAGCACGGCCTAACTGTCTGGTACAAGAACCCGCAGGGCTCAATCGGCGAGATTGCGTTTCCATCGCAAGATCCAAGCGACCCCGAGAAGCTCGTGAATGCATGCGTCCCTGCGACGTTTGGTCGCGGCGATCAGGACGTGCTGGACCCGACGTATCGCCAGGCCGTACGCCTCGATCCCGGACAATTCACCACGTCGTTCAACCTGGCCGAGTTCTCGATCCTACCGGAAGTCCAAGCCGTGATTGGAGGTGACATCGCAGGTGTTCGTGCCACGCTGCACAAACTCAACGTGTATGCCACCGGTGGATTCTTCAAGACGCATCGTGATACCCCACGCACGTCCAACTGCATTGGCACGATTGTCGTGTGCTTGCCGACCCAGTTTAGCGGTGGCGAAATGGTGGTCAAGAATGCTGACAGTTCGTTCGCACACACGTTTGACTGGGGGCCGAGTGCGTCGGCGGGCAAGGTAGAGTGGTGTGCTTTCTACTCGGACTGTGAACACGAGGTGCTTCCGGTCCAAAGTGGACACCGTGTGACGTTGACGTACGTACTCGAACACGTGGAGTTACGCCACCCGATATCAGCCGATACCCATGCGTTCACGGCCTTGAGCGAGCGACTGACTGCGTATCTAAAAGACCCGTCGTTTGCTCCAGACGGCACGAAGCTCGGGTTTGGTCTACGCCACCAATACATTGTTAGCAAGGTGGGGAGACACAATACGACGGTGCCCCTTCTGAAGGGCGCGGACCGAGTGCTCAAGAAAACGATAGACCGGCTCGGACTTCAGTACGTGTTTGTACCTGTCTATGCGGGCGACGATTACAACGCGTCGCCGTCTCAAGCTGCTCGCAACGTACGCTATCGCTACGGAAGCGACGGACAGGACGAGAACTATGGATCCACGTGCTCTGGAAATAGCGTTCTCGAGCCCACGGAATGGAAGTTTCCGTTCCACACGGACGGATCGCCGAGAGGCAAGTGGCGCGGCGACGGTGAGACAGAGCTGTTCATCTCGGACTGGCGCTCGTACATCGACCCCGCCAATGATCTTGACTATGGTCCACATGGCGCCAAGGGCCTGGACTTTCACCAGTTGAATCTCCACAAGACCCACGAGATTGTGTGGGTCGTGCGTCCGACCAACTTTCCGTATCTGAAGACGAGCATCACGTATGGCAATGAGCACTGCCTGGGCCACTACTATGCGGGTGCGTGCTTTGTCGTCTACATCCCGCCGGCCCAGGCGCGTGGTGTGAAGAAACGCCGGACGGAAGCTGCCTAACTCTGTGAGTCAAGCGTGGAGCGTCCACAGGCGAGTGCGATGGTCCTCTATCAAAGATAACACCACAAAGTTGCATTTATCGCGCGTTTGGGCATTTTGCGTCTCGTTTTTCGCCCTTCCCACTTTCTCTGATACGGTTGAGGCACTGATGGATGGATGGAAAGTGATGGCCTCAGAAGCGATCCACCCTAACCCTTTCAATCAATCACGGTGGCTGGAGCGATTCTCCCAATTACAGCCAAATTATCGTGGTGTACCCACGTCGTCTCCCATCATCCTTGGTTTGTTGGCGAAGAGACGGGAGCTTCTCTGGTGTGCGAGTGTTCCGCGGGGCTGTTTTCCTGGCCTACTCTGCAATTTGCTTTGCCCAGTAAGGTCAAGATGGCAGCCGCCCAACTCGACGAGCTCAAGCACCTGGGCGGCCAACTGGACGACGCCGCGTTTGTGTGTGGTGGATCCGTCCGCCCGAATCCGCTCGGAGACCAAGCGGACGTGACGGTGTGGTACAAGAGCCCTGAGGGCCAGCTCAACAACATTGCGTTTCCGCCGCAAGATCCGACCGATCTCGAGAAGCTCGTACACGCGTGCGTTCCCGCGACGTTTGGTCGCGGCGATCAGGACGTGCTGGACCCGACGTACCGTCAGGCGGTGCGGCTTGAGCCGGGCCAGTTTGCGACTACGTTTAACCTCGCCGAGTTTCCGGTCCTCGGGGAGGTTCAACGTGTGATTGGAGGAGATCTCGCGGGTGTCCGAGCCACGCTGCACAAGCTCAATGTGTACTCCAGCGGCGGGTTCTTTAAAGCTCATCGTGATACACCGCGTACGTCACAGTGTATCGGTACGATCGTCGTGTGCCTGCCAACAACGTTTAGTGGTGGTGAGTTTGTGATCAAGAGTGCTGATGGTTCTTTCTCTCACACATTTGAATGGGGTGCAAGTATGTCGCGGGACAAGGTTCAGTGGTGCGCATTCTACTCGGACTGCGAGCACGAGGTGCTGCCGGTTCGTAGTGGCCACCGCGTGACACTGACGTATGTACTGGAGCACGTACCGCTGGTGCACTCGACGTTTGTGGACGCGCAGTCATTTACAGTGCTGGGCGATCGCCTGGCGGCGTGTTTGAAGGATCCGGCGTTTGCGCCCGACGGCATGAAGCTCGGATTTGGTCTGCGCCACCAGTACATTGTCAGCAACTTGGCTGCATCGGACGACGACGATTCTCTCAGTGACGAAGGCAATGACTATGGCGGTGGTGATGATGACGACGACAATGACGATGAAAGGACGGCGAAGGCAGCGAAGAAGACCGATGGTAGTCGCAATCGAGACGCAAAGAAGGAGAAGACGTCTGCTGTGTCGTTTCTCAAGGGTGCGGACCGCGTGCTGATGGAAACGCTGGACCGTCTCGGTCTGCAGTACGTGTTCGCGCCTGTGTACGCAAGTGATGTGTACCGTATGGAGCTCTTTGGCAAGGAATGTGTTCCAGACTACCCCAAGCCGTATCAAGAGGAGCAAGGCTACGGCTCGACATACGACGGGGAAGAAGTGCAACCACCAGCCGAGTGGCAATTCCCGTTCCCGACCGAGGGGGACCCGCAGGGCGAGTGGCGTGGTGACGAAGAAAGAGAGCTTTTCGTTTCGGACTGGACCAATCTCATCAGTGCCAAGGACACGGGTGATTACGGTCCGTACGGGTACAACGGCTTGGACTTCCACCAATTGAAGCTCCATCGAGCCTGCGAGTTTGTGTGGATCGTGCGTCCGACCAACTTTCCGTACTCGAAGACGAGCATCACGTACGGCAATGACCATATCTTGGGTCACTATTACGCGGCCGGTTGCTTGCTCGTGTATGTCCCGCCGGCCTCGAAGCGCGGCGTGAAGCTGAATGATGCGTGACGGTCTTTCGTTCTGTGCTGCTCGATATTCTGAGTGTCTACATGATCGATTTTTTTTTTGGTGAAGAAGCTTCCAGAGCTCAAATTTCGATTCTCTAAACCATCAACACAGCATGCTGATCGCGAGTGCGTGGTGGTCGTTGTGGGATTCGACACGCTTAGAGGCTGTTCGATGGACCAGCATAGTCGCCCCATCAATATACTCCATCAATCAAAAAATATTTTAACGCCTTCCATGACCGTATCGGAGAGAGAGAGAGAGAGAGTTAGTGCGACGTATATGGAGAGGAGAGTAATGGCAGCACCACATAAAAGCCCATTTATCGATCAAACCTTCATCTCTCTGAGAAGAGCGGCCTTGATTCAGCCTGTCAGGCGAACTGATGGGCGATGAGGCATACGCTCGTGGCCTCCAACTGTGTGTGTGTTATGTGATATGGCGACCACCGAAAACTCGATGCGCTCAAGTACCTTGGCATGCAGCTCAATGACGCCGCATTCGTGTATGCCGGATCCGTCAGCCCTTAACCTCGCGGGGACCGTGCAACCGTCGTGGTCGCCTAGCTGAGATCGGTTTCCCTCCACAAAACCAAGTCGACCCCGAACGACTCATTGCGGCCTACAAGCCGGCAACGTTTGGTTGCAGCAACCAGGACGTGCTGACCGCCGAGCCTGCGGCTCAACCCCGATCGCTCAGTACGCATTTGTGCCTGTGTACGCGGACAGATCATACAATGCGTCGCCGGCTCAACAAGTATACAAATGCTCGCTCTGATGTGAGGGAAGTTATCTATTATGGCGAGACGTACGACGCCGAACAGATTCGTGTAGCCTCCGGAGTGGAAGCTTCCATTCTCCACGGAAAGGAATCCGAGAGGCAAGTGGCATGATGATATAGATAAGGAGCTGTTCATTTCGAGCCGGCGCAATTTATCGAACCAGTCGACGGTATCGACTATAGTCTGGATGGGTACAACGGGCTCGAGTTGAATCTCGCGAAGTTTTGTGCCTTGGTAGGAAGGTCGCTTCCATTTGCTCATTTCGTGATGCGTTATTCATTTCCATGAATATAAATACTCGTGCATGACTACAAATCGATTGATTGATGGAGGGGAGTGATTGATGGGTACTATTCATCAATTGCCAGAACAAGTGGTCGAAAACTGGTGAAGATTCAAGAGAGCACAGCAAGCAATGCAACACAAACAATGCTAGTGCTAATCAAATGGGATCGCTCGGCCATCACTGGTCCGTCGTCCCGCTTGCCCCACGCTTGGCTGCCGGCGGGATGTACACGAGCAAACACGCCGCGGCGTAATAGTGGCCCAGCACCGGCTCGCTTTTGTACGAGATGCTCGTCTTGAGGGAGTGAAACTTGGTGGGTTTCACCACCCACACGATCTTACGGGCCTTGTGGAGCGCGAGAGTGCCAAAGTCCAAGTCGTACCGTCCTTCGTCAAAGTAGTCGTTCGTGCGGCGAATGTACGTGCCCCAGTCCGAGAGAAACAGTCGCTTCTCGCCGCCACTCGCCTCGGGGGTCGCCGTTCGTGGGGAATGGAAACTGCCACTCGCTTGGCTCTGGGACAGCAGATCCATATTCGTCATCACCAACAACTTCAGCTGTAAACTCGTCTCGTTCGCCTCGATACTGATTGTACCCCTGCGTTGCGTAGACTGGTACAAACGCATACTGCAGTCCCAGCCGATCCAGCGTCTCCTTCAGCACACGGCCCGCTCCCTTTATCAATGGCACGGTCGCGTCGCTTCCTGTAACGACCGCTTTCTCAGGATCCAATGTCGTCATGTCTCGAGGCTGCCACGCGCAGCGCTTGCTGATAAATGCACTGATGACAAAGCCCAAAGCCGAGCATTGTACCTTGCAGTGCAAACGTCGGATCCTTCAGACACGACGCCAAGAAGTCGCTGAACGCCGTGAGCGGCTGCGCGTTCATCCGCATCGGCTGCTCGTGGCTGATGCTCGAGTACGTAGGTGAGCGTCACGCGATGGCCGCTGCAAACGGGTAACACCTCGTGCTCGCAGTCCGAATAAAACGCACCTCATTGGACTTTGCCGTGGGCCAAACTCGCGCCCCAATCAAATGTGTGAGCAAACGACCCGTCGCCACTCTTGACTACAAACTCGCCGCCGGTAAACAGTGTCGGCAGGCACACCACTTGCGTGCCAACGCAAGTGGTGTTCCGTGGCGTGTCGCGATGGGCCTTGAAAAAGCCACCCGAGCTGTACATGTTGAGCTTGTGCGAGCTGTACACGTTGAGTTTGTGGAAGGCCGCGCGGATCCCTGCGTATTGGCCGCCAATCACACGCTGCACTTCGGGGAGACTCGGAAACTCAGCAAGGTTGAGTGAGGTCATGAACTGACTTTGGTCAAGTCGCACGGCCTGGCGGTAGGTGG
>JAADVY010000272.1:0-20771 GCA_023336035.1 Pythium plurisporium
CCCCCCCCCCCCCCCCCCCCCCCCCCCCCCCCCCCCCCCCCCCCCCCCCCCCCCCCCCCCCCCCCCCCCCCCCCCCCCCCCCCCGGGCTCGCGGGCCGCTGCTTCCGCATGAGAGGGACGCGGAACGCGACACGACGTGGAGCTACGAGGAGATCGCGACGCGCACACGGTCGGATCCCAGGATGGGCCGGCCACGTCCTACGCACCGTGGGACACAAAGTTTTTTGTTCCATGGAAAGAAGCGAGTGCACGATGGATGAAGAAGTAAAGTACTGTAGCCATTCCAGGCTCTGCATGACGACCGGATGACCATGGGACACTTGACTGAAAGAAGACCGAGCGTATCAAGCAGTGTGTGGCTCCGGAGCGTGCGAGCCGCGATGGCATCGAAGTGACCAGGGGGGACGATCCATCGCAACGAAGCCCTGCGAAGAAGGAGGACGAGCCAGAACTAGTGGGTCCACTGGGCTTCTGTGTCCAGTGCGTGGGCTGAGTTGAACGGCCTCGTCATTGCAAGAACCGTGCGCGAACACGCCACGACCACGCGGGCCCCCAACAAGGCATTCGATCAAGGGCCTTACTGCCCCTCTAGTTCTCTTGACGCGACTGGTTTCCAGTAGGCCACACTCCCGGGTCGGCCAGCCAGCGAACGCACGAAACAGATCCCTTCCTCCTCTCCCCCGTGTTTTCCGCTCATTTCGGGATCTCCCTCCATACCTCAGGATCGATCAGTCATCTCCATGCGACCGGAGCCCACGGCACCCGAATTCTCGGACCTCCCGGTCACCACGGTGACGCCCGTGTACGCGTACCGCTCGGCACAGGTGATCTACACGGGCGTCGCCGACGACAAGATCCTTGTGGGCGCCTGGGACGCCGGCTTCTGCTCGTGTTTCAACCATGCCGTGCCCAACTGCGTCATGGCGTGGTGCTGTCCCTGGGTCTCGCTGGCACAAATCACTACGCGGCTCGGTCTGGTACCGTACGCCAAGACCTTGCTCTTCGTGTTGATGCTCCACGTCGGTTCCTGGGCCGGCACGACGCTGGCATTTTGGCAACGGTACCGCCACCGACACGACCACGAGCAACACGAGACCTACGACCCACGTGATTTGCTCGTGCCGAGGACTTTCCACGTCTATTTCAGCGCGTGGTGCGTGCTCAGCTTTTTCTGCAGCGTGCTGTACGTCGTCGCGGTGTGGCAGCTCCGCTTGCGGGTTCGCGATCGCTTCCAGATCAGCGGCTCACGGGCGTGGGACGTCATGGCCGCTGCGTGTTGCACGTGCTGTACGATCGCCCAGATCGCGACCCACGTCAAGAGCTACCGCCCAGGCAGCTGCGACTTTGGGCCGCCCGCCGACACGCTGCCCGCCTACGCACCATAGTGAGCAAGGATGTCGCCCTTGGACTCTCCATTCGATTGAACTCTTCCATTCGAGGAAGCGTCCGCCCTCCTCGCCACTCGACTACACCTTACCAGTACAACTCGTTCGCGCTGGTTCGAGACACGACGCAAGCGTGACCACACAACTACAGTACAACAAGGCAGAGATGGAAAGTATGGACAACGTGAGATCAGTTTGAGACGTGGAGTGGCATGGAAGCACGGCCACCAAGTTCAGTCCAAAGGAAGATCGAGCACGTTGCGACCTGCCAGGAATAGGTGCCGCACTCGATATGGGAGAAAAAATAGAGTTTGAACTTACCCACATGAACCGCGCGGCTGGGCATTCTGTGGCCTGTGAAGCAAGAAGGCGGCCGTTTTGATTGCCGTCATTTGCATCGGTGCTGAGAATGGTGGTAAAACAGCGAGAAAATCTCACGAACAGTTCCTAACCAAGAGGTCCTCCACCGTCGCCATCAACCAGCCGTGGCGTGGCGCGGAAGGCGATGCGGTGGTCACGATCAACAAGGAAGACGAGGTGGATTTGGGTCGCGCACAGGGGGGCCAGTGGCGGTATGGTCATGATCGAGCATGGATTATTGGTGGACCTGCGCGGCCTCGCACGTCACGTGACGCCCGTGGGCTGCAGCCTCGCTGCAAGGGCTCTCTTGGGTCGCTGGACAAGAATGCCGTGGCGGACGGACCCACCGCGCATGCGAAGAATGTGGGAAGGGAAGGTTGCAGCCGGAACAGACTCGGATGCTCGATTTGACTACGATGCACGATGCCGATCGTTCAAAAGAAAAGCATCCGTTTCTAGAGGTTTTTGCTTTTTTGCCGTGATCGAGGTACCCGTACCCCCGGGCGTTGCACCTAGGTGTTGGCTGGTTTATGCACAATCTGACGCACGAAGATGAGGTATCTCGCCACGTCACGGCTCACCACGTTCTAAACTGGTCATACAGTAGCGACTTGCCAGGTGAGAACGACGACCCGTTGTCGCTCTCTCGTCGATTATAATAGCAAACAGCGCTCTTTGGAGTCGAATCGCTAGACTAGCGTGGACTCCACCAGAGAGTGGATCACGATCGAGGGCGTGGGATCTCCTGTGGGTTTGTTTGTTGTTGGTGCTCGAGCATGGCAACCGAACCGATTGGGATACGTGGCAGGTGCCACTCTCTCTCTTCGGTGCCCGAGGATCGGATGGTGCATACTGTAGCCAAGTCCTATCGAACGGAGCCAAAGACAGGCCAGGTGTCGATGGGATCCCTTCCCGCAGACGAGCGTCGCGTCGCGAGGGACCTCGATTATGGTCTCCGTATCATCTCAGAGACTGTCTTCTCGCTGGGCCAGCGTGGTGACCGGGAATGTGTCACATTCCCTTCACCGGTCGAGAGAGCGAACTGACTCTGTGCGCTGCTCGTCCGCTGCGCCTCGCACTCACTCTCGTCTCGGCAGCACGCCCCACACAGACCCATGGCCACGCCGACGAGCCCCGCGAACGCGAAGGCGTCCGCGCCGCCATCGCCAGTCGTCTCGTCACGAGCACCGTCCCGCCACAGCCAACAGAGCGATGCCGAGCAACCCACCGAGACCCTGCAGGCGACCGCAACGACTGTCGGCGCACGCGTCCCCAAGCTCGGCCAGCGCGGCGTGATCGCGCTACTCTGCTACATCAATCTCATCAACTACATCGACCGCGGCATCATCCCCGGTGCGCCCGAGAGCTTCCAAGTGTTTATGACCACCACGCTCGGGATCGCGCCGTCCGAACAAAACTTTTACTTGGGCTTGCTCTCGTCCGCATTCATCGCTGCGACGGCTCTGTTCTCACTGATTTTCGGCTACCTCGCGATCTCGCACAAGCCGTTCAAGCTGATCGCGTACGGTATGAGCTCCTGGGTAATCGCCGTCGTGATGTGCGGTGCCGCGTACTACGCCAACAGCTACCCACTGCTGCTCGTTGGCCGCGTGCTCAGCGGCGTCGGCGAGGCCTCGTTCCACTGCAACGCGATGCCGTTCATCAACCGCAATGCACCACAGGAGAACAGTACCATGTGGCTCGGCGTGTTCATCGCATCGATCACCGTCGGCATGGCCGCTGGGTACGTGTACGGCTCGGTGTTTGCATCGTCGTCGCTGGGCTGGGCGTGGGCGTTTTTCGTTGAGGCGATTCTCATGACGCCGCCGGTGCTCGCGTGCATTTTCTGTATCCCCGAGCAGCTCAATGAGATCCCGACAGAAGAGAGCGAGCTCACCGAGGAGTTGCTCCACCAGCATCCGCACGAGCAGCGCACCGATGGTGCCCCACTCGCGAGCGTCGGTGCGAGCCTCGGCCGCCCGGTCTTCGTCAGCCAGAAAAGCACACGCACGATGAGCAACCAGAGCGAGCCGCTCGTCGAGTCGCAACCTGCCAAGGGTGAATCGATCGACAGTGTCAAGTCGGCCGAGCAGAGCTTTTTGCGTCAGTGGTGGCGCGTGTTCAAGAACATTCCGTTCTCGCTCGTCGCGTTTGGCCACGCCGCGTACACGTTCTCGCTCGCGTCGTTTAGCGTCTTCGCGCCGATCTTGCTCATCGGACTGGGCTTCTTCGAGACCGAGACCTCGGTCTCACTTGTGTTTGGCGGCGTGATCGTCGTGGCGGGGACGATCGGCACGGTCGCCGGTGGACTCGCATTGGACCGAATGACCCAGGGCAACTCGGTCTCGCGGGCCGAGCGATGCCGCACGGCCGTGGACCACATCTTTTACTTTATGATCGCGGGTACAGTGTGCGGCGTGGTCATGATGTTTTTCACGAGCTCCAAGTTCTGGTTCTTGCTGTGGCTCGCGGTCACGTTCTTCTTCATGTCGGCGGTCGGGCCGGGGGAGACCGTCGCGGCGATGGAGCTTTTTCCCGAGTCCCGTCAGGCGATGGCCGTCGCGGCCAATACAGTCGTGATCCTTGTGTTTGGCGATGTACCGTCGCCCGTGATCCTCGGCTGGCTCAAGGATACATGGGCACCGCGCTGCGGCACGATCGAGATCGACGGCCTGCCCGAATTGAACCCGGAGTGCCATCTGGACCACGGCGGGCTCAACGGCGTACTGCTGTTTGCGGTGCTCTGGCTCATCTGGGCCGTGCTGCTGTGGGGCTTTGCCAAGATCGTGCTGCGCAACAAGCACCAGACCAAGATAACGACGGTCGCGACCATCGAGAGCCCGTCCCTCAATGACTGACGCCCACAGGTCAACCACCAGATATCCTAGACCTGCCTGATTGAAGAGCAATCGAGATCAGCGGACCGCGGTTGATGCTGAACCAAAATACAAGTACATGTACCACTACGACAACGCATTGCCGGCCTTGGAATTTTTCTGAACGCGAACTAGTAGTACGACCACCACCAGCTCACATGGCTTGTCGGCTTGTTCTGATGATCTATATGTACGCACGGAACGAGTGAGAGACTCACAAAGCAACGCAGTCGTAAGGATTGGACAAGGGTGGATGTGGGTGGGCATTTATTTATCAAGATACAAAACGACAACAACAAAAAGCCCTGCGCAGGAGACGACGTTGAGGGCGAGAGACTGTAGGGCTGACAGCTTCTCACAGCGTCTTGCTCTTGCCAGCCGTCGACTGGGACTGCTGCTGCATTTTGCCACTGCTCACCAGCTTGCGTAGTGTGGAGACCACCAGCAGCACGAGCACGACCGTCACGATGTCAAATCGATCAAACAGCGACAGCGTGACGTCGCGCGGCACCAAGTGGTCCACACCGACGCTCGCTGCGATCTTGACAGCGTTCGAGACGATCATCTTGGCCTTTTCGCTGTTGAGACGGCAGATCGTCTTCCACTTTTGCAGGTTCTTTGCGTACGCGCTGGTGGGATCGGCCATCTGGTCCAGCAGCGTCGTGACCTTGCGTGTCATCTCGTCGCTGGTCATCGTGTACTTGTCGAGGCTGAGCGAGATGCCGGCCTCTTGGGCGTTGGCCGTGTTGACAAACTCGTCAAATACAAACGGCAGCATGATCTGCGCCTTGCCGTTGTACAGCGCCTCGGTGATGCTGCCGTAGCCGGCGTGGTTGATCGCGAGCTGCACGGCGTCGTGCATGAGCGCGCGGCGCTGGTTGGCCCACTTGGGCGTGAGGAAGCGGCCTGGGTACTTGTTTTGGATCGGCGCCGTGCGCGTCGCGTCGTGGTACGCCGACGCCCAGATCACGGCGAGGTTGCGGTCCGTGTCAGCCAGCAAGGCGTCGATGCTGGCAAGCATAGTGCCGTACAGCTCGGGACTGTCCTGCAGCGTGAGCACCGAGCCGAATGCGATGAATACGGCACGGATGCCCTTGGCCTGGTACCCGTCGAGCGCCCTCTTGAGCTCGGGCTCGATCGGTGGGATGGTCTCTTCGTTCACGACCGGACCAAAGACCTGGATGTTGGTCGGCACATTGCGGGCCGGGTCGATGCCCAGCACGTGGTGGGCGAGCATGAGGTTCTTCTGTGGGAACTCCCACGGCTCCATGTACGGCACGTTCAGGTTCAAACGCTTCTGGGCGGCCTGCACTTTCCACGAGGCCTTGACTGTCTCAATCGCGAACGGGATCAAGTCGATGAAGCCCTTGGCGCGCTTCCAGGGGGACGCGATCCACTGCTCCATGGGCATCGGGTCCAAAAAGTCGGGCACATACCAGTCCGAGCCGACGCCGTACTGGCCCAGCGGCCCATAGATTGCGAGCTTTTGGCCCGTGTGCTTGGCTGCATCCATGCACGCCTGCTCGACGGCGTCACACATGACGAGGTCAAACTTGTGGCCGCTCTCAAAGTAGTCAATGTACGCCTTGGTGTTGTGCTCGTAAATGTCCGAGATGAACCCGATTGCGTCCAAGAACACACGCGTGTTGTCGTACTTCTTCTTGGTCTGCATGACATCCGAGATGGCCGAGTTGTTAAAGTACGCCGGCAGCACGACGTTCGAGATCACGTCGGTCGCGACGTACGGGAACTGGTTCGCATGGGACGTGGCAATCCCGGGCGCTGCGACGTATGAGACCTTGTTGCCGTCCTCAAGTGCAAAGTCACGGAGACCTTCAAAGATCGGTGCGATGTCGCTGCGCGTTCCGAACGAGCAGATGATCGCGACGTGGAGCGCGTCGGCGCGTGCGATGAGCGTCGCCGGGAGCGCCAGCGCGAGAGCAGCGACAAGTGAGCGAAGCCGCAGCATGCCGACACGTGTGCGAAAGTGGTGAGGCTGGGTTGTGTGTGTGTGGAGACCGTGGCCAATTGCAAACTGTCCACGAAGTGAAAGGGGCTGCTCGAGTGGACGAGCACGTGAGCTGGAGCCCCGAGGCGTGCTCTCATTCGGTAGACAGGAGGGACCAAAAACCGCCGCCGTTTTCAAAATGTTGAAAGCCAGTGATGATGTCGATGCAGTGATGAAGTTGACTGCCACGTCAGCGGGCAAGGCACGCCATGCGAGTCACACACTCACACACGGAGGGGAAACGCGGGAGCCGGAGCTTCACGAAGCAAGTCAGCCGATCGCTGGGAGAGTTTGATGACCTTGAGGAACAGACGGGACCAAGACGCGCCCTTGACGCTTGAGCCTCGGACGCCGAGGAGACCGGGGACCTGGTGGGGACGACGAGACGACGCGGGAACGGGAGCTAGTAGGTGCTCACCACCATCAAAGGCCCCAAAAGATGCGTGGACCTGCTCCGACATGTGCATAGCCAGGTCTGTAGCGAAAACCGAAAGGTCTTATATAAGTTTGTTTATTGCACGATACAATTCAAAAGTGATCCATAGTAATGATATAGCGTCTGGGCTCTTTGGTGTCCGATCTCTGGGAAGCCCTGGCTTTGCCTCTGAGATCTGGCGCTCGCTGATTGAGACGACAGAGATCAGAAGATGGCAAGCATAGAAACTCACAGGTGATCCGACTTGGTCCCAGTCGCCCGGGCAGGAAATCCCCCCCCCTGCTCACCGACGTGAAGCGACTGCGTTTGTATGATACGCCCACTGCCGGTGCTTGAAATCCAGGGAGAGACTCGTCTTGGTGTTTTTGTTTTTTGCTGCATGGCGTTGGCCGCTCCCTTTCGACTGAAGCTCCATGAAATCTGTAGGGTCTGCAGTATGCACTATCAACCGTCACTGCGGGCAACGTGATCAGCTTTCATGCCGCAAAGCCGGACTTGTCTGGACCGCCACGTCGCACTCGGGCGACAGGTACAGTATACCCCCGACGATTACGATTCCACTGCAGATGCTACAGGACCAATCAGACTCGCCGCCCTACAGGCACCACTTGCACAGTCCACCAGCAAAACGCACACGACAAAAAATTGCGGAGGTTTCTCGCTTCTGGGCCGTGTTTTGCAAGTGCAAGCGGTCATTTCCAACGCGCCGACCGGAGACGGAAGAGTGGGAATGTCGACTGCAGTCTATCGTCCCTCTCAGCTGGCGATTTCTCGTGCGGCACAGGCCACAAGAGCAGACCCATCTACCATAAGACTCAGAAATTTCATCAGACTCAGATATGCAGCATGGCTACGTTTTCACATTCGTGCGACCTGCGCGCGATTGTTGCTTGACAGTGTCACGAAGGTACGTGCTGAGTTTTTATGCGGCCAAATCGGCAGGTGGTGGTAGTCCACTGAAAATGATGCCGATCGAGCCGCTCCGCGCGGGCGGCGCGCCCCCGCTGGAGGCCGCAACGACTAGCGAAACCGCGAGTTTCACGGCCGAGCGACCGACCAAGAAGGTGCGCTTTTCCGGTGTCAAACAGAGCACTGTGAGCGACGCCAGCGACGACGACAGCGAGTCACTCGACGAAGACGACGTCGCGTCCTCCACGGCCAGTCGCAAGCGCCTCGAGCATCCGTTCGGCATCAAACCGATCGGCAATTTCTATGAAGATATGGACAAGGGCATTCGCGACTGTCGCGTGCGCGGCATGGGCCGCTTTCGGTGTTTGTCCGACGTGCTCATGCTTGAGTTTCTCAACTGGCTGACACCGAGAGATCTCTGTACACTGAGCGCATGCAGTCGTGCGTGCTATGTGTTTGGCTCGCACGACGAGCTCTGGCGCACGCTCGTGCTGGAGGAGATGGAGGGCAATTTCACAGCCAAGACAAGCTGGAAGAAGTCGTATATCGCGACCAAGACGGGCCGCGACGAGCTCAGTGACGTGCTGAAGCCGATCCAAGTGCAAGGCTTCTATTCGGACCTGCTCTTTCAGGCGTTCTACTGCAGTGCGGCACCGATCGAGGCGAGCTGGCTCGCGGTTGAGAACATCCAGCGTCGCAGTGCGACCGAGCTGTCGCTTGAGCAGTTCAAGACCCAGTTCGAGGCGACCAACACGCCCGTGATCCTCACAGACTGCATTGATAAATGGCCAGCGATGAGCAAGTGGACCGATGCGTATTTGATCGAGCAGTGCCACGGTCAGACGTTCTCGGCGGGCGGCTTCCAGCTATCCATGGACAAGTACTTGCACTACAGTCGAACACTCAAGGACGACCAGCCATTGTTCATCTTTGACAAGGAGTTTGCTCTCAAAGTGCCGCCGCTCGCGAGCGATTATGCAGTGCCCAAGTACTTCCAGGAAGATTTCTTTGCTCTGCTTGGTGCAGAGCGGCGACCCGACCACAAGTGGCTCATCATTGGGCCGAAGAAGTCGGGCTCCTCGTTCCACATCGACCCCAACTCGACAAACGCCTGGAACGGCGTGATCCGCGGCGCCAAGAAGTGGATCATGTTCCCACCCGAGATCGTGCCACCAGGCGTGCACCCCAGTGAAGACGGCGGTGACGTGTCGACCCCAGTCTCACTGATCGAATGGTTTGTGACTTTTTACCCGCAGGTCAAGAAGCTGCCGCCGTCGCAGCGACCACTCGAGGGCATTTGCCGTGCCGGCGAGATCATCTTTGTGCCCAATGGCTGGTGGCACCTCGTGCTCAACACGGAAGAGTCTATTGCACTCACGCAAAACTTTGTCTGCTCGGGCAACGTGAAGAACGTCGTGCGATTCCTCGAGGACAAGCCCGGCCAGGTGTCGGGTCTGCCCATGGAACGGCGACCGCTTTTGGGTGGCATGCTACGCGAGGCACTGGAAAGCCACCACCCAGAGCTGCTGGCTCAAGTGGATGCCGAGCTATCGGACGAGCGCGCGAAGAAGAACCGCAAATCCAAGTGGGAACTGCTGCTGCAGAGCAACGAGCAGGACTCCGCGGAACCAGCCGAGGCCACAAAGGACAAGTCGATAGGCTTTAGCTTTGGCTTTAGCTTTTAACCCTTTTAACCGAGCAAATGGAAGTGTTGATATCTGTGACGTGCGAGAAGTCTCAGCAAGCGATAACTGTCGCACCTAACTGGGTATCGTTGAACGAGTCGTTCTGGCAGATCGGTGTAGAGAGTAGTATGCTTTTGCTGCTGTGGTGGTTGCTCTCCTCGCGCTCCTTTCAGTTTCACATGATCCACTGGAGCCAACAACGGTAGAGGACCTGGACATCGACCCCTGGAGAGACTACAGGTGATCGACAGGTCTCAACACGAACGAGATCGTCACATGGGGGACAACGTCCAGGTAGATACGTATAATACGTAGGGATCTCCGCTTCACAAGGTCAAGCGAGTGTGGATCTATCGGTCAAGAGCTCCTGACCGACGAAGCCATCGGTGGCCAGTCTCCTCCTACAGCACAATGCACATCTACTCATCTCCTGCAAGGCGGTTCAGTCGACGGCTCAATATCCATAACAAGGTCAGTCCCGAGTGATTTGGTCTAGAAAGAGGTAGTAGTGCGTTATTACTTGTGATAGGTGCCATTGCTAAAGTCGCCTTGTTTTGGAAATTTGAAGCGGATCCAGGTGGTCCACAGCATATCCCCATCTGTTCCGCACTGACTTCCTCGCATGTCATGCTGGGTGAGGTCACCTCGCCGTCTCTCTTGGGACGGGAGCAAGCCAGTCCGCGTCTTCCCATGCGAGGAATGCCACGTTCCTCTCACGGAATCATCAGTCCACCGGGTGGGGGGGATGATCCCGGTCCATCGTCAAGTACCGTACACGCCACCGGCGAGACGTGTGTGGACGTTGGGGGGGGGGCCGACCGTTGTAACCTAGATAACTCTTCCGGTGGGATAACCCCACTACTCTGTGGCTCGGTCGTTGTGGGCCCACGTTCGCCTCCACCAGCAGGTTTCCTGCCCGCGTCTGAATTCCTGTTGCTTGCAGTCACAACAGCTGGTGACACGCCCACCAGCTGACAGCGGACGGGGCCGTCCATACCTTTCCCCTCTCTTCCCCCTCCTTTGGTCGAGTCGCACTCATTTAGCTCGGGGAATTGACCGGCCCATATTCCGCACCTCGTGCCGACGCCCATCGCCGAGAGCACCATGGGCTGCGGCGCGCGCGCGCTCGACCGGCTCGCCAAGTGGCTCAACTTCTTCGACATCAAGACGCGCCACTACGCGCTGATGCAATACGCCACCAAGCAGTTTGACCTCAACCAGCTCTTCCTCTGGAAGTTTTTCTGCGGCTCGATCATGTGCGTCGTACGGCCGCAACGCCTAAAGCGAGAGATGGAAACCCTGGAGGACTAACCCGATCGCTTGTTGACCAGTCTCACATTCTCTGTCGTCGTGCCGTGTATGTGGCTGCCGTGGGGCGGCTTTCTGATTGACGGGCGTGAACACCCGCCGCCGGTGCTGCATCTCCACGTGCTCTCGGGGTTCATCTCGTCTGTGTCGATGTTTGTCGCGACGTTCAATTTGTTTCGCGCGTTGGATCGCTCGCGGTTTGTCGTGCGACGACGGATACGCGCGCTCTCGTGGGAGATGGTCGACTGGGTGCTGTACGAGATCTCGGTGACCTCAACGATGGCGGCGTTTGTGTTCTTCTGGCTCGTGCAAATGCCCACGGCGGCGTCGCGCATGCACTTTCTACGGATCGAGGGCGTGCTCGTGCAATTTGCTGTCATCAGCGTCGACTTTTACTTGACCACGCCCCACTTTCGCAAAAACCACGTCTTGTTGGCATTGCTCTGGCCGAGTGTGTGGCTGGTGATGCAATTCATCTGGATCGTCGGCGGCCACCAGCCCACCAGTGAAGTCATCGACTTTCATCGATGGCACGCACCGCTGGTCGCGGTCTTGCTGTTGGTACTGTTTGCCTGCTCGTTCCTCATCCTTCAGTGCGTTGCGGGTCGTCTCCGGGCCGCGCAGGCACCTTCCACCGCGATGCCACAGGATGACGACCTCGCCAAGTCCAAGATCGTCATGCTTCAAGCCGATGGCTCGCTCCATATCACGCCCACCCAGCAGGCAGGCGCGCCTATCAGCTCGCTCGCCAACTTTGAGCTGATGCTCAAGTCGCAGCGTGCACAAGGCTCACTCGTGCTTGAAGCTCGTGAATCGAACGAGTCCGAGGCAGGTGTCTACCGAATCGGCTCGATCAGCAGCCAATCCAGCCAACACGTGATCGCCATGGGCTCGTGGGTTGGTGAGCTGCCTCCACACGTCAACCCAGAAGACACGACCCGCGAAAACTCGTGCCTCATGAGCCTCCACCGCCTGCGGTGAGCTCCTCTCTAGCAGGGGAAGCGACTGCGAGCTTCCACCATTTTTGTTGTGGCCGATGCCCAACCTACTAATATTAGCTAATATAGCCGTTATTTATCACTGCGAAAAATTGAGGAAAAAGAGCAAATTTCAGGAATACCTAAATATCGAAAGAGAGTGTTGGTGCTGTTTACGAACCGATTTCATCTCCTTACGTTCGCCTTCTCCACCACTAAGTTCGTTTTGGGGGGAAGCAGAGGAGCATCTTCGGGTTCAAACCACCTTTCCGGAAACCGAACGTGAGCGACAGGCCTTCAAGGACCTGCGCTCGTGCGTGTGTGTAGCGTAGTCGCGTGACGGAGGCTGCTTCCTCCTCTCTCAGCATTTGGCACATGGGCGGCGGCGGCATGGTGCGCGAAGTGGACCGCGCGATCGGCGCGATCTCCACGCTCGTCGTGGGCGTCGGCATCCTCGTGGTACGGAAGCAGTCAGTTGGGGAGGAGGAGAAAGGAGGCGAAACGGAGGTCCTCATTGGTATGATGGTGTAGCTGCGTGAGTACTTGCGGACCGACAAGGATGGACAGAGCCGATGGGAGCGATACGAGCTGAGCGACGACGGCAAGGATATTTACTACCAGTCCGTGTTGGGGATTTTAAATGGTGGGGAGGGGAGACTGTGTTGACGGTGGAATGGGATTGTAGGAAGAAGTATGGAGCGCCGAAGATGCCGCTGTTCCAGCACCGTGGATCGTGTGACTGCGGCGCGTTGAGGTATGGAGTGTGTGGGCCACGTTACACCATGGTGATTTCGGTGGGATACTCAGTGGCGAGTGGGCTGGATAGATTCTTCATTCTCGCGCCCAAGCGAGTGGAAGCGTTTGACGACAGCAACACGCTTTCGTGCAAGAAGGGACGGTTCCCGTACCTGGTACGTTTGGGCGGTGTTGTGGGGGGTGTGAGTTGTTTGTGACTGACGGACAATTGAATTATACGCTAGCTTTTGCCGACCTCGTGTTTCGAGATGGTCCAAGCTGCGAGCGTGTCGGTGTACGAACCGCAGGCGACATCGACGCAGCACGCATTCTGCAGCAGCTGCGGTGTGCACATTTTCCATTTTGATCATGCGATCCCGGACACTGTCGCCGTGAATCTGTACTGTGTTGACAACGACAACCTGGAAGATGTCAAGGTATGATTGCAGAATCGATGTTGTGCTGGACCTCTTTGCCACGGAGACTAACAAGTCTTGTGGATATTTATTGGTGCATCAACAGATCGTGTTCGTTCCGAGAGGATCCAAGCCCATGTTTGGCACCCCACGACGCTACCCACTTGCCGTTGAGAAGGTTCGTCCCCGACTGCTAGTCACGACACCGGGTATGTTGCTTACCACGATTTTCGTCGGCTGTCGTAGGCGGCCTATCAGCCACTCACTCAAACTCCGATCCGTGAGACCGAACGTGATGACCCTGAGACGTCAAACATGTATGGAGCTACGTAAAATTGCCTCATGGTTGGCAATAAACAACTCACGACAGATGCTTGCGCTGTTTTTACATATCAGTGCCTTCCAGAAGCAGCTCATGCTGTGGGCTCGACTGGACAAACAACGCAACTCGGATGGACCGATCTCGGATGACTCTTCCACTGCAAGCACCAGCAGCCAGAGTCAGCGTCTTTCGGTGAGTTTTCTGCTTCATGACTGGGGGTCTTCATCGGGACTAACGACCGTGTCCCTCACAGCAGCTCGCATCTGAAGAGAGTGTGAGCCTGATGGATATGAAGGAACAGCTCGAGTATTATTTAAAGGTGTGTGGCAGTGTGTGTGCAACCGCACTCCCTTGCTCCTGATCTGACACAAGCATATGCGTTCTGCTTGCAGCGTCATCTTGATGACGAAGCTCCAGTGCCCGACAACCAGACCCACGTATAAGGACGAAGTGAAGTCCTACTTCTCCTTTCTTCGATCGGAGCCACCTGTCGACGGCATCATAGTCACAGCAACAAACCCCTCGAAGACGTCGTCAGCGTGGTCACCCACACAGACATCCCCCATGTTTTTTGCGTCTATTCCTAAACTAAGCTCAGCAGTATGCTGAAATTTCGAAAGTGGCCCGTCCCCTCTTCCGCATTCGCTTAGGTACGATATTCGACTGTTGTGCAACGTCAGCCCTTTGTAATCAAGAGCAGGTTGGTTCCGTGGCCCGCGGAGAATTCCCGGCACTTCCACTTGAGAGCGATGGCCACGCGACAGGCAGACGCCTCGGAGGACCACTACCGCGTGCTCGGCGTGGACCGCTCGGCCACGGCCGAGGAGATCAAGGCCGCGTACCGCAAGCAAGGTGAGCCGGAGGAAGAGGAGGGCAGAAGAGGACGACTGCGGGGAAGACTGAGGGGGGACGACTGTTGCTGTCATGATTAGTACTGCTGCACCACCCGGATCGCGCGGCGCTCACGAGCAAGGAGAGAGTCGAAGAGGTGCGTGTCTGTGTATGGAAGTGGCGAGCTGTGGATGGGTGTGCTGATGGCGATTGTATGGTTATATATACGAGTAGGATGGCCAGATCCAGAAGATCAACGCCGCGTACGATACGCTCAACGATGCGCAGGCCCGCGTCAAGTACGACTATGATCGCTTCGGCACGTCGACGAGTCCGGACCTCGGCAAGAGCGTGCCGCACCCGCACGGCAACTACCAGGGCATGACGGGCAAGGACGTGGACGAGATGTTCTCGGGGCTCAACACGTATGAGCGCTTCACGACGGCCCAGTACCACGCGCTGCGGTCCTCCAAGGCGCCTGCATCGATCGGGCGTCGTGCCACGGGGTTCCACGAGCGCAAGCAGTTTCGTGCCTCACAGCTGCCCACCAAGAACGTCTCGCTCGCGTGGCTGGGCTTTCCGTTGGTCCTTGTCGGACTCTGGGCGTTCAACCTGAAAGGCGTCAAGGACAGCGCCAAGCGGGAACACCGTTTCAGTCGACACGTGTGATTTGCAAACTGACCCAAGCACATAGAGCCCATCGGGGTGGTTTGTGTGTGTAGTATGTATAGTTTTGAGATAGACACGGACATGTAAAGCTCAAGATTTGTATATCGAGGGGTGGTTGGTTGCGTACACACGATTCATTCACGGGACGACAAACACCTCTTTAAATCTCACGCTCGAAGACTGCAGCCGCGCCCATGCCCGTGCCAATGCACATGGAAATGACGCCGTAACGCTGGTTGCGGCGCTTGAGCTCGTGGAGCAGCGTGCCCACCTGGCGCGCGCCTGTGCAGCCAAGCGGGTGGCCGAGCGCGATGGCGCCGCCCTTGGGGTTCACCTTCTCCATCGGGATGCCGAGTTTCTCGATCGAGTACACGGCCTGCGACGCGAACGCCTCGTTGATCTCGTACACGTCGATCTGGTCCACCGTGAGACCAGCCTTCTTGAGCGCCTCCGGGATCGCGTAGGCCGGGCCAATGCCCATCACGGACGGCGGCACACCGGCGACCGCAAACGACACAAACTTGCCGAGGATCGGCAGGCCGTGCTTCTTGGCGACCGAGCGGCGCATGAGCAGCACGGCGGCGGCGCCGTCGCTCACCTGGCTCGAGTTACCAGCCGTGGTGGTGCCGTTCTTCTTGAACACGGCCTTGAGCTTGCCGAGCGACTCGACGGTCGTGCCGGCACGCACACCATCGTCCTGCGAGATGATCACGGCCTTTTCGTTGCCGTCCTTGTCGACCAGCTTGGTCGAGACGGGCGTGATCTCGTCGCGGAACCAGCCGTGCTTCTGCGCGGCGACGGCCTTGGCGTGCGAGGCCGCAGCGAGCGCGTCCTGCTGCGCACGCGTGACGCCAAACTGCTCGGCGACGTTCTCGCTCGTGACGCCCATGGGGATCGTGCAGTCCATCGCGTCCTTGACCTGCTGCACGCGGTTCCAGTCGACCGTCGGCGCGTCCTGGCCGATCGCGCCGAGCGTCATGCACTCGACACCGGCGGCGATGCCCACGTCGTAGTAGCCGGCCTTGATCGACGAGACCACAGACGCGACGGCCTGGAGACCCGAGCTGCACTGGCGGTTGAGCACGTGGAGAGGCACCGTGTACGGGATCCCGGCCGCGAGCTGCGCCATGCGGGCCATGCCGGCACCGGCACCGGGCTGCAGCACGTTGCCGACGACCACGTCGCCGACGAGCTTGGGGTCGATCTTGGTCTGGTTCAGCACGGCCTGCAGCACGTGGCCGAGCAGCACGTCGGGCGTCGTGTCCTTGAAGCCGCCACGCTTGGCCTTGGTGATGGGCGTGCGCAGCGCCGAGACGACCACGACGTCCTCGTCGATGGGCGTCGGACGCGACGCGGCGCTGCCGCTCTGGACGTGGGACTTGATGCGATCGATACGGTCCATGGTGGAGAGAGAGAGAGAGAGAGAGGGAACGGACTGGTGGCCGACGAAGAGGAAAATCGGGGAATGCGTCGGCTCACTCGTCTCCCCAATGTTTGACGTCGACGAGGAGAGGATTGTGATCTGAGGGTGGAGTCAGATTCAGAGATCTGATTCTATAAGCTTCAAGTACATTATCTTTCATATTTTATTGTTTCCAGTAGGATATGGAATTTAAAGTTGGTGTGTATCGATCTTGCGGCTACCAAATTTCGTGGGTGAAACCGGTGACACATGCATTATGAGAGGTACGAGAATTTGATATTACGTCGACCAAACACGGAACAACACCAGAACAGACTGTACAGGCTCAGAAAACCGTTGACGCGACAGTTTGGAGGGGGGGAGGCCAAGTGCAACCGTTCGAGACCAGAGTCCACCCACAGTGCGCTCTGCTGTTTGGGGCTGCTTATGCCAACGACAACTAACGTACCCACAGGAGCCTCTCAATGAAGGCCGGTGGTGAGCTCGGTCGGATGGGTTTCCTCCACGCGAAGAGTCTCCCGGATCTGTTCTCCCGACTGGTTGATCCCATTCCCATCCTTTGTTCCACGACGGCTGCCACCATTCCGAACGGCATTTGGTGGAAACCGTTCCTCAAACCCATCCCCATTCCACCGTTTTGTTCAGTTTTGTTCAAAACACGTGTTTTTCATAAATCCAAAAACCATATTTCACGTTTTCTGAGGTTGCGGCCGTGGGACATCGACCACCGCCAGCGCCACGCCCGCAATGCCAATGGCTCACCAAGACCCCTGTGCACCGACCGAGACCGCGTGCGGAAGCGTCGTCGCTGCGGAGCTTTCGTCGCGACGCGAGACCCCGCAGGTCCGCGTGCAGTCCGCAGAGCGTGTGGACGCTGAGCGATGCTGCGGACAAGCAAATCCACCAGTGACGGCAGCATCTGTGGTCGTCTCCTCTCTGGGCAAACAAGAGGCCGTTCCGTTGGCGTGGGAGGAGCACGCACGTGTCGTGTGTCCACGCAGCCGTCTCAGCACACGCGAGCAGGGTGGTCGACTGTCGATATATACACCGCGCGATGGGTCCAGCGGCGCCATCGAGATGGAAGTGGATGTCTATAGTCGCGGGCTGTGTGGTGGGAGAGGAGAGTGTGGAGGCCGTCTCGCAGTACTCTAAAAATGACTCACTCCGTCGTGATGGAAGCGAAGCGTATTGTGTGTGCGGAGATTTCCAAGCAAAACCGACGCGACGAGATCCCCAATCCAACGGACGACAGTTGTCGCCAGCTCAATCGACGCGAGGCTGAATCGTTCGCATTGGATGCCAATGGTGGTCGTGCCGGTATTATACTTCCAGCTGAGTGACACCACCAACGTCGTCGCCAAGAGAACGAGGTCGTGCGCCACCTGCTAAGTACTGTACGAGGAGTTGCTTGGACCATCACCACCACGTGGTCGTCGCGAATGGCGATCAGATCGTTTTAATCCGTCCGCACTACTGGTCGAGCCGCACTACTGGTCGAGCAACAAGCGCGATGCCCACGTCCCCAGCACTCGCGACGACGTGATTCTTCTCGTGTTCAAGAAAAATGATGGATGCCGTCTGGCGTCAATCGAATCCACGGGGTCGTGACGAACAATTGCCACTCAGTATTACTGCAGTAAACTGGGCCGACCAGAGCGTTCTGCAGCCATCATCGTGCGGGTGGAGGGGGCATGTGGCAGAGGGTTTCCAACGACCGGCCTCTGTGTGGGAGGGACTCCATACGCTATAATACCGGGTAGCTGGGGGCCCCTCTCGTATTCTCGCTGTGTCTTTGTCTTCAGTCCCCGCGACGATATCAACATGAAGCCTTCTCGATGGTGGACCCGTGGATTGCGACTTGTGACGCTCGGGCTCTTACCGCTTGCGTACCTGAGCTTCTCTCTCGTCGAATTCAACTTTGTTCCGACGCCGGCGATCGACGAGGCGATTGCCGCCATTCCAGTCCCGCGGCGAACAGAAGATGTCCACGAGCTGGTCGTCCAGGAGACGCCCGCACCAGTAGAGCCAAGGCCGACTACAGCGATGCGTGGCCGTCGGACCATGGTGCTTCTGGCCAACTATCGCGATTCGAGGCGATGTGGGGAGACGCTCCAGACCATGTTTACCAACGCCGTACACCCGGAGCTGCTCCGCGTCTCGATCCACGACCAGATCGACGAGTCGCTCGGCGATCTCCCGTGCGCCGAGGTGTTTTGCCGCCTGGTCGGGGAAGATATGTGCAAGCGCACGCAGGCCCAGATCGTCGCGACGCGTGTCCACGCCAAGGACGCCAAGGGCCCCACGGTCGCCCGCCACCGCGTCGAGCAACAGATCCGTGACGAAGAGTTTTGTCTCGGTATCGACTCGCATCTCGTATTTGTTCCTCATTGGGACACCCAACTCGTGCAAAACTGGGAATCCGTCAACAACGACAAGGCCATCCTCACTCTGTACCCCAAGCCCACAGAGTTCATGCACGACCACTCGTTTGACAACACCATGGGTGTCATGTGCCGCGGCCACATTGAGACACCCGACGACGACGCCATGGTGCAATTTACGCTGGTCAACTACGTGCCCACGACCAACACGACCAAGCCCATGCTGATGGCTCAGTACGCCGGCGGCTTCAATTTTGGCTCGTGCCAGTCGTACAAGGACGTGCCCAACGATCCGTACACACCATTTCTCTTTTATGGGGAGGAGTACGCTCGTGCTGCTCGGTTGTGGACCCATGGGTACGATCTGTACGTGCCGTCCGTGGATATCATTTTCCACTGGGCCGAGAAGCGGCAGAAAATCTGGGAGGAAGACTGGGATGCACGGTACGAGATCATGCAGCGGTCGAAGCGGCGTGTGCGTGCGATGCTCGGGCTGAGCGTGAGCAGCGACGACTACGACAAGACGGATCTGGACAAGTACGGACTCGGCACGAAGCGCACGTTCGAGCAGTTTGTGAAGTTTAGTGGTATTGACCCACGGGCCAAGTTTGTCCCGGATAAACTCGACCAGTTTGACAATTGCCATGAGGTCGAGTACATGCCGTACAACGCAACATAGACTCTATAGCATCGACTGTGCCATTATGTATCCCTGTTGTGAATTCTACGCATCCAGCGTTCACCAGGGCGTGGACGGACGGGCCGCTTACTAGCGGAGCGCCTCGGGTTGGCGTGGCTTGTGAACGAGAACGAGGCACCTTTTGTGAGAATACCTAGATCTCTTGCCGCCACGACAGTGACGACGCAGGTGCCACGCAAGCCGCAGGTGCGTTGCCGTCTCATCGAGTGGAAGCAAAGCGATCAAGCCACCGTTGGGCCACGACTGCTTTGCCCAATCACCAGGGCTTGTGACGAGACTCTCAACTGTTCAAGAAAATAATGGATGCCTCGGGGCAACTCGCGATACAAGAACAAGGTCGTCGCCCAGCACAATGCTTCGCGTGGAAGCTGAGACCTGACGCCACCGTCTTTGATCCACAAGGGATTCTTCGTGCGCTTGCAGCGTGGGGGTTTCAACACCTGCGGTTCAATTGACTAACTTGGCCTACAAAATGCCTGCCACTACTGCACTGGACTACCGACCATAGCTCCTGCAGCCATCAATATGTGGCTTCTCGGCCTTGTCGCACGGGGTTTCCCAACGGTCAACGCTCGCGCACGACTTCACGTAAATCACCAGAGCGATTTTGCTCTGCCCAGATCACTTACTTCGTCCACAGTCTACTTTCAGAGTCTCGACTTCACCTGCGCTCCGCTCCAGACCAGTTCCCGTCTCTCCAGGTGGATCAACATGAAGCCCGTCCCATCACGGAGCCGTGGACTTGGATTGCAGCGGATGATGCTTGTGTTGCTGCCACTCATGTACATGATCTTTTCCCTCGTTCAAGTCCACGTTTTCCACACGCCTCCCAGCACCGAGTCGATTGGCACCTTTCAAGTCTTCCGAAAAGAGCAAAATATCCACGAGCCCGTACCTCGTCAAGGAGCGCGAGCTGAGGACAAACCAGAAAATGCACAAGCCACGGCCGCACAGGTTGCATTAGAAGCGACCACGGCAATGCGAGGGCGTCGGACCATGGTTCTGCTGGTCAACTATCGCGATTCGAAGCGATGCGGCGAGACACTCACGACATTGTTCGCAAACGCCGTGCACCCTGAGCTCCTGCGCGTCTCGATCCACGACCAGATCGACCAGTCGCTCGGCGATCTCCCATGCATCGAGTCGTACTGTGACCTTGTTGGTGAGCGTGATTGCCGACGGGACCAGATCGTGTGGTCCCAAGTCCACGCCAAGGACGCCAAGGGACCCACCGTTGCGCGTCACATTGTCGAGCAAGAGATCCGTGACGAAGAGTTCTGTCTCGGCCTCGACTCGCATCTCGTGTTCGTCCCCAGCTGGGACGTTCAGCTCGTGCAAAACTGGGAATCC
>JAADVY010000273.1:0-20704 GCA_023336035.1 Pythium plurisporium
CCACCATGAAAGCACTGCGCATCGAGATGCTCACCCGCGCATTTGTCAATTGCCGAATTCTTACTCATGAATGGCGCTGATGTGAATATGCGATCGCTTCATGGACGTTCCCCGTTGCATCTCACAGCGATGCATCCGTTGGACCCACCCGAGGAGTTCTCAGCCAAAGCTATACATTGTGCTACGCGAACCGACAGCGTCCAGTTTGCAGCCTTTCTACTCGACGCAAAAGCAAAGCTCGATATCGTCGACGAAGACTATTACACGCCATTACTCGCCGCCGTTCGGGCCGGAAACATTGGGGTTGCAAGATTTCTGCTCGAGTCACAGTGTAATGCTTTCGCTGTTGACAAGACTGGCGGCTGTGTCCTCCATATTGCAGGTACGCGAGGCGACAATGACGAACATGATCGGTTGTGAGGAGCTAAAATTTGATGCGATCAGTTGCGAATGGATTAGAGGCGATGATCCGCTTCCTGTGCTGGTGGGACGCGTCAGTACCGATATGGGAATCGACCAAAGACCATCGAGGAAGAGTTCCCGGGGCACTCGTGAGAGGCGGCCATACCATTCGGCACTGCTTAGATGTATGTGTACTGCGACGTAGCTGGATGACGTTGATCATTTGCTGATGGCACACATGCTGTTTGGAGCGAGCAAATCTGTGGTATGGTGCACGACTGAGTGATGCAGAGCGAGTTCGGCAACAGATACGACTGTACAAGTCCATAAATAAGAAGGCGGAGAGAGCGAAGCACATTTGGATCCATGACACGACGCCACAGACAGCACGCACTGCGCTTCACTTGGCGGTACGACAACCGCCGTTTGATTTCCGCTCAGCCGTGGCTTGATAGCTGACTCGTGAGTGTCCATTTTCCAGATTGAGCCATTCTTTGGAACCAAAAATCTTGGAACCAAGACAGTTTTTGGCCCGACTGACCGAGGCGTTGCAAGGCCAAGTCATGAAGTAAACCAGATCGTTGCGATGTTACTCGAGGAAAAGGCAAGCATTAGCGTCGGCGACAAGTGGGGGATCACGCCGCTCATGCTCGCAGCGTGTTTGGAATCCGTATGTCCGGCGGTTCTACAACTTCGAAAATGAAAAGCAACTGACATGATCTGTAGCCCATACTTGTCGAGACGATGCTGCAGTCAGCGACCCAAGAAGATCTGAAGGCATCCGACATCACCGGGAACTTGGCGATCCACTATAGCTACGCCTACTGTCGGGTATGTTCCCGTCGAAGGCTGGCAGAAATGATCGGAGTGGATTACACATAACGCCTTGTTCCTGTAAATTACTCCAGGCCGCAGTATCTACACTCATCGAAGAAGCCATGGATGATCCTGTGAGTAGAGACCAAGCAAAATCTGGAACAAAGTCGACCCTGCGATTTGACGCTGGATGAATTGCATGCAGGAAATCGAGAATTTGGATGGACGGCGTCCGCTTAGCGTTACAGGAATGCGAGAGAAACTGTTCCCGAAGGATTTTCGAGACTACGTTCTCCAGATGGACAAGCGTTCATCACAAGTACACACGCGCAAGTGAGAGACACGATAAACTACGTTCTCTATTGCTTCTTTTTAAAAAAAATTGGCAGAATCAAATGGTCGCGTGTGTGTCGCCGCCACGAGAGCGATAGTTAAAAGCCCTCGAACACGTCGGCACCGTTGTACGGACGCACGCTGGTGTCTTCGGGGTACGCGTCAAAGTTGCCCGAGTCGAACGTGTCCTTGATCTGCGGCACGTACGGCGCCTTGATGGTCTTCTTGACCATGGCGCTCCAGTCAAACTTGGCGTTCGTGAAGAACGGGTGGTTCACGACGTCCTGCATGCCACCGGCCAGTGAGCCGATGCGCAGCGCCGGGTTGGGCTCGAGCAGTTTGAGCACGAGGTCCTTGGCGTCCGCGTCGAAGCGCGGGTGGAACTTGATGTACTGACGGCCCTGCAGGATCTTCTCAAAGATCTTGTTCTGGTCGTTGTGCTGGAACGGCGTGCGGCCGGCGATCAGCTCGTAGATCAGACAACCCAGTGCCCAGTGGTCGACGGCCTTGCCGTGGCCCTTGTTCAGCACGAGCTCCGGCGCGAGGTACTCGGGCGTACCGCACAGCGTGAACGATCGCTCCTGGAGCGTGCCGTTCTTGTGGTATGGCACGTGCTTGGCGAAGCCAAAGTCTACGACCTTGAGGTACCCGGCACTATCAATCACGAGGTTCTCGGGCTTCAAATCGCGGTACGCGACCTGCATCTTCTGCAGGTAGTGGAGTGCTTCAGCTACGTTGGCGGCGTAGAAGCGTGCAACCGACAGGTCGAACGCACCGCACACACCCTTGGGCACCTTGAACGCCTTCTCGTACAGCAGCGACCACAGCTCGCCGCCCTGCACGAGCTCGAAGAGCATGTACAGCTGGTGCTGGTCCGAGAACGTCTCGTGGAGCTTGAGAATGAACGGGTGGCTGCACTCAGAGATAATACCCTTCTCGTACAGCACGTTCTTCTGCTGGTGCGTCTCGACGATGTTGGCCTTGGACATGCACTTGAGAGCGAACGCCTGGTTTGTCGGGCGGTGGCGCACGAGAATCACGCGGCCAAACGTACCCGTGCCGATCGTGCGGATCTTCTCGAGGTCCTTGAAGAGGAACTTCTTCGCCGCCGGCACTGCCGTGCCATGGTCAGCCGGGCGTGTGGTGGTCGCGATGCGACCCATGACGGCCTGCTGCATCATGTGCTGGCGCTGGATCTCGCGCTGCATGATGTGGTCGAGCTTGCCCAGCAGCCGCTCAAACGCATCACGCTGAAGCGTCAGGCACTCGACACGACCGACCGCGACACAGTCCGCAGCACGCGGCTCATTTGCGAGCAACGCGCGCTCGCCAAAGAACTCTCCCGAGCGCAGTTGCATAATCTCGTGGCCCGACTTGCGCACCGAGACCTTGCCGTCCGAGATCATGAAGAACGTGTCCCCGGCATCGCCTTCCTTGATGATCTTCGTGTTGTCTTCGTACGACACGACGTTGAGCGCGTGCGCGAGGATGTCAAGTTCGTCGTCCGTCAGCGATGAGAGCAGCGGTACGCTGCGCAGCACGCGGATGCGCATCTGGCGATCGATGAGCGAGCGCAGCGGACCGAGCAGCTTGGTGAACGACGTGCGGTCCATCACATAGCAGTCCACGCTGCCCACGGCGATACAGTTGGCCTGGCGCGGCTCGTTGAGCATCAACGCCATCTCGCCAAAGTAATTGCCGCGGTAGAGCATCATGAGCTCCTTCTCCTGGGCGTCGGCGCCGAGCCCACGCGACGTGCAGCGCACCTTGCCCTCGACGATGATGTAGAACGTGTTGCCCTCCTCGCCCTGGCGGATGATGTACTCGCCGTCGTTGAAGCGCTGGAGCTTGAGCGCAGCTGCAACTTTCTGAAGCTGGTTGTTGCTCAGACGCTGCAGCAACTCGACGTTCTTGAGAAAGTTGACCCGTGCCAGCTGCGTCGCCGAGGCCGTCGTGGCCATGATCTTGCGAAACATGGTTCGCTCGACCGACCAGAGAATGCAGCCCGTCGTGGCACGGATCGTGGCCGCACGCGGGCAGTTGTACAGCAATGCGAGCTCGCCAAACGCGTCGCCGTTCGCGTACTTGCCAACGAGTTGACCGTCGACGACGATGTCGCACGCGCCGCTCTCCAGCACGTAGAAGCAGTTGCCCGCGGTGCCCTGCGCGATCACATTCTCACCAGACTGCACCGTCACCATGGTCATGACATCAATCATCTCGTCCACTTCGCTCTGCTCGAGCGAGCTGAAGAGGTAGTGGCTCTTGAGTGCCTTGGTGATCATCGCACGCGTCTGGTTGTTCTTGGGTACACGTACGTGCGTGCTCGCACCAAGGTCACCGGGCTCCACGGCCTGCTCGTTGATCGGCGCACGACGCAGAGCGCCCTTGCGCTCCGAGAGATCCATCACGGCGTCCAGAGACGGCGCTGCAGTCGTGTGGTGGGCCACAATCGTCGCCGGTCCTGACGAGCTCATCGCACTGGGTCGCACGCTCGGCGCTGCAGGGGGCGTGACCAAGTCCTTCGTACGCTGGGAGAAATCCATCGTAGCTAGCTCGTGCTGGCTCTTGCTCTCTCTTTGGCTCTGGCTCGGGCTTGTGCAAAAGACCAAGTGAGAACCGAAGCCAGGCGCGTCAGCGTTGACCACGTCGTCGGGTCGTCTTAGGCTCTGACCGGGAAACACACGCTCAGCGAGATCAGGGAGGGCAAGTTAAGACCGCGAGGCAGCTGAGCCACCTGCACAATGCAACACGCGAAGTCGCTCTGGTCCATGAAGATCATGCGATCCATCCCTAGCGTCTGATCGGCAAAGGAAAGGCGGGGACCGCAAGAATAGACGCGCAGGAGCCAAATGTAGCCATGTTGTGCCTAGTGTACCCATGTTGGAACTAATCTAGGACAGTGTACCAAAAATATCTGCTCCTCCACAAGAGACCGTATGCCTCGAATGTTTTCGCCATGGCAAATCTCCGTGAAAGGGCGTGAGGAGATCGCACGACCGCCGTGTGATCGTAGCCATGGGGGCAAAGCGTGTGGGCCAGCGCATCCACGTATACTGGACCGATGAGACGGCGTGGTTCTCCGGTGTCGTACAGCAGTACAGCCCCACGCAAGGGTACTATGTGGTCTACGACGATGGGGACGAGCGGTGGGAAGGGCCGAACGAGAGCTACCGCTTCGACGGCCAGCACAGCGACAGCGAAGGGGACGAGGACGAGCACGAAAACCACGATGACAGCAATGATCATGAGTCACGTGCAGGTGGACTCGATGGAGAATTTGCAGAGCGAACAAAGACGACGCCGCGCGCGATGGAACCACCTGCGTCGGATGAAGAGGATTACGGCGAAGAGGAGCAGGAAGGCACGGCCGTTGGTGAGAATCCAAGTACCGCGATGGTTCAAGAAGCCGATACCGACGACGGGGAAGAAGAAGAAGAAGAAGAGCGCGAACGTGGAGACATGTATCCCAAACCCATCGTATTGCGAGATGAGGAGCATGGGAACGATACCCACTCGGACGAAGAGGTTGAGGACGAGGATGATACGCGGTCCGTGGCGCTCACAGAAGTTCCGGTAACGCACGAACCTCCCGCTACGGGCCGCAAGTTGGGTGCGGGTCCGGATACCGGACGGGTCGTCCCGCATAGAGGAATTCTGCGTGGTGTTGTCGTAGACGCAATGAATTTGCCTCTTGTGGGCGAGCACGAGCCGACAGCATTTGCTCGCATTGCCTTCGTGGAAGGCACAGGGCCTGGTGACCTCGATGGACGCCGTCCGCCGAGTGTGCTCATGCTACGATGCAAGCAGACCCTCGCAGCGACGCAGCAATCGCCTCGGACGAGGCATCCTGTGTGGAATGACTCGGCGGACGACGATAGTGACTGCCGTGCCCCATGGAATAGCAGCGACGACTTTGACGGGCTCTTCCAGCTGCAAGTGATGCCACCTATGGTGGTGACGACTGGAGCATACCACCCCCAAGTAGCGTGGCACCAACTAAAAGGCGATCTGCTGGTCAGTGTGCACCACCAGGAGCAAGATGCCTCGCAACGGTCCGAGTTTATCGGTCAGGCGACTGTTCCGCTTCATCTTCTCGTGCGTGACCTGCTCAGTCCGAGCAATGCAACGCCCTGTGTAGTGACGACGCAGCACTTGATGTTGGAAACTCGCCAAGGGAAGCCGATCGCAGGAGGCGCCGCGGTGACAATTAGACTTCAGTTTCAGCCCGAGTATGCCGCTGAGAATCGTCGTCCCATTTCCAAGTCAACTCCCACGAGCGAGGTACGTCAGCCCGTTACGACACGAACTGCTCGGTCCACGCCCACACCATCCGTCACTTCCTCGAAGGCTCGCCCGAAATCGGCCTCGGGTTCAACGCGCGTGGTATCCGCGGGGGCGAAGCAGCAGCCCACAAGCCGCCCTCACCAAAGCAGCAGCGAAATCAATCGCCGGAGGTTTGAGAAGCAACTCGAGAGCGAAAACAAAGCCCTGGCAAAGCGCATGGCAGAGCAGCGGCGAGACGTTGGCGCGATTGCCGCACGGCGACAGATGCTAAATCATCAACCGCTGTTGATCAAGAGTGAGCCAAAGCCAGGCATTGTGGCTGTCAAGACTGCGCCGCCACGGAGCCACAAGGCCTCATCGGCAATCAATCGGAACAAGTTTGTCGAGCAAGTCAAACAGGATAACAAGTCCATGGGCAAGCGACTGGTCGAACGAGCTGGCTTGGGGACGTTCCCGCGTCGGTCCGCGGACATAAAGCGGAGCGACGAATTGGACTGGGATGATGACAAGGCGCAAGACAAAGCGCACGTCGCGGACAAGCGGCGTGTACTACGACAGGAGAAGGACTACATGCTGGAGAAGGCACAGGCCAAGTACCAGCAGCAGAACGAGCTGGTGGAGGAAGTCATGGCATTACAAGCGGACGTGGCCGAGTGGAAAGCGAAACTGTTTGCCGTCAAGAGCAACCTGCAGCGCGTTGATGCCATGAACACTAAGGACACGCACGTGCGCGACTGTCTACAGCGAGCTGCAGCCAAGACAAAGCGAGAGTCGCCTGGACTCGCACCAGCACATAGTGCTGCCAGACTGGAGGAAATGCTCGGTAGCGACGATGAGGACGGCGATAGCGACCCTGGGGTAGATAAGCTAAAACGCGAGTTGCGTGAGCTGTTGAAAGAGACAGCGAGTCTGGAGAGTGAGCAACACCGACTAGAAGGCCAGATCAACGAGCTGACCATGCAGGAGGCTGAGATGGAAAGATGCATTCTGGATCTTCACCGTAAATGGCAATTCGTTCAGGCCAAGCGTGCCTTTCAGACAAAGATGGCAGCCGACCGAGCGAACTCGGCTCGCGCCGTGTTCACCGACAAGGAGATGCGAGCCAAGAAGAAGACCTTGGAGTTATCTGCAGAAGAAGAAGAGCAATATGCGATCTTCCAGGCTCAGGAGGAGCTCACACAAATGCAGATCGCTGCGACTGTGCTCAAAGACCGCGTGGAGAAAGGCAAGTCGGGCTCACTTCCCCGACAGACGAGTTCTGCGGCTGCATCAACTGCCGCGTGCGACCATCTCCGCGCCAAAATCGAGAAACGCAAAGCGAAAATCGCGTCTCTGAAGACCCAGCAAAGCGAGCTGCGAAAGCAGTACGAGGAGCTGGTCGTCAGTGGCGAGTACGACCGACTTCGCGCTCACGCACAGGAGCTACAACACTTGTTGTTTTTGTGCCAAAGCGAGGCCAAACACGTCGCAGCGGCTGAGCGTGTTGCGACGTACAGTAAAAACACAGTGGCGATGGAGCTGCAGCAGCAGCGCTTTCTGGAGCAAACGGCGACGGATATTCTATTGAAGCGTGGTAGAGAACCCAAATCTGATGGGTCCAGTGGATGAGTATACAAACTGTGCAAGTATTGTGGTCAATGCATGCTTGTCCTTCTACTCGGTCCACCCAAAGTCGCGACCGAGCAATTCGTTGAGCTTGGCATTGTACGGCGCGTAGAAAGCCGCAAGCTTGGCGCGCGTCTCCGAGGAGATGGGATCGTATTTACGTGTGTTCTTGGCGGTGGCATCTTCGATGCGATGCGAGGGTAGCTCCAAAAACTCGAACACTCGGTCCATGGTAGTGTGAAGTCCATCTGCGCCCTTCATCTCATCAAGCGAGATGACCATTACATTCTCCTTGCCGTATGCTTCGAGCCAGCCGATGAGCTGTAGTGCGTAAAGGCCACGAGCAATGTACGAGTGCGCCCCGTGGTCGTGGTTCACAGCCTTGCTGAGGACCGCCTCGTCGAACTCATCGAAGCTCATGTCACTGTGAACACCGAGTGAGTTCAATTCCTTGAGTTCATCCTCAATGATCTGGTCGAAACTGCGGCCCTTGAGATGGTGGTGACCACGGTTCCGCAACTGGGCTTCGTTGCCCTCCGGGTCGGCGGTCATGCAGTAGTGAGAGTAGGCGCGGTCCACGGGATCGCGCAGCGTCACGAGAATCTTCCGGCAGTGCGGAATGACCTTGAGCATGCGCTGCATCACGAGCTTGCCACCGAGCAGGTAGCTGGGCGTCGCTTCGCCAGTGATCAGCGACGGGAACTTGTGGAGCACGTCCTTCTCGAAAAAGTTGTAGTAGTACTCCAAGTGCTTTTGCGCACCTTCCGCCGAGTAGATAGTCGGCAGCTTTCCATTCCAACGCCAGTCGAAATAGTGGGTCTCCTTTCGCTTGGCCGAGACCACAAGGTCATGCTGCGTGATGTAGTCGTAAAGCGATGTCGTGCCTGCCTTCTGAACACCGATGATCATGAACGACGGCGACGGGCGGCTACCAGCGTCCGTGGCCAGGTCCAACGTACGTCGTGTCTGATTGATCACCATATCCGAGCTCAGCGTCATGTGTGTGAGCGGGTAGTCGGGCTCCACATAGTCAAAGATCATGTGCACGCGTGGCTGGTCCCAGTGGTTCGTCACGCGGTGCTTGCTCGCGTTGTTGAGCTCGTACAAGTTACCCTGCTTGAACTCGCGGCGCACCATGTTGTCTTCGTTGTGGCCGACCTACTCCAAAACATATCCTTCCTTCAGTGCAAGCTCTTTCTACAATCAGTCAAGACCATAGGTATCCTCACCGAGAAGTCGATGGTCGGGTCCGTGAAGATCGGGATGTGCATGCGGTGGGACTGGCTCACCCACATGCCCGTGTCGTGGTGGACAGGCACGACCGAGCCAGCGGGCATACGCGCGAGGATGCAGCGCACCACCTACTTCCAGACATCATGGTGAGCAAACTATGAACCCGTCCTTTCTCCTAATCACCCTCAACGCACGCGCTCGACGGGGATGCCAATCTGATCAAACACGCTGTCGAGCTCTTGCTTCCACTGCTTGTACCAGGGAAAGTGGAACACGCGACTGATGTAATCGTCGCAGAAGATGAACACGACCTTGCCGATGCCCCACTTGTCGTGGCCCGCACGTTGGATCGGCACGTTGTCTTTCTGGTGGGCCGGGTCCCAGAGCTCCTCGCCGCCCGCGAGGATGCGCTGCTGCAAACCCGAGATGTCGATGCTCTGCTGTCGCTCGACGATAATCGGGAACTCGCGCGCGACATCGGCGTTCAACTCACAGAGCGGCACTCGCTTTTGCCTATCGATTCGAAAATGACACGTTAGCTCCACTTGTACGGAATTCTAAAAGATCGTAGCGGTCGCATACTCGAGCGGAATCTCCAACGCATTGGTCACAGTCATGGTGGATACACGTATCGTCGTTCAAGTGTCGATATACAGCACGACCAAGGAGGCTCCTCAAGAAGGGTGGACTTGGTTGAACCGCTCGTGTCTCGTGTCACAGGGCGTGGCCTGCGCGTGCCTTTTTGCCAGTCAGAATTGGGTGATGTGGACCCCACCATGGACCCTCGATATCGGATATCTCCATAGAATACAGGAAATACAGTACTCTTGCCCCAAACCGTACTTAGTCGAAAGGGATATAAAACCTCGCGCTACTCACTCTCCAAAACCTTCAGTTCTGCAGGAGCCATCCGTTGGGGATACGCCAGTGTTATGAGGTTTTTCATCTCCTCGCCTGTGGGGTGGAATTGGCTGGGGATGGAGGGCTGCTCGGAACCAACCACCATTGGCCAGTAGTATTGCGAACCGAGTGCTTGACTCCATCAGCGTGCCTTGAAACCCAGTCCGCTTGCAGCGCCGTCTCCATCAATTTAAAGACAACATGGTACGTCCCTACGGCGCTCACTGGCGGCGCGGCGAGCGCGCGGTGGTCTGTGCACGGCATGCGATCGTGGAGTGCGAATGAAGCGCGACGCGCCTGCGAAGGTCCGGTCTCGATCGCGCGTCTACAGCCCGCGCATCGGCGGTTCGAACTTGGGCGGATTTCCGGATCGCGAGTGGTGTCGATTCGAGGGATGACGACCTGGCACCGTCGACCTACAGCAGTATCGACGGATTGCAGCTCTGTGCGACAGCACTATTTTTTCGCGACGACAGTATCGGAATAGGATAGTGGATCGGATCGCCTGGGATGAACTTCAGAAAGCCGTATCACTCGGAGGCAGCACGATCAGTTGACGAGACGGAACCCAGGATGTAATCGTGCTCTACGCCGTGCATGTACCTGCCGCGCGACCGCCTCGCCGCCAGCCATTTCGAGACGGGCGGATGACAGGCAGTGCTAACGGGATGATTGGTCTACAGGGTATCGATCTCATTGCCGGTGGCAAGGTCGTCGGTAAGAAGAACCGCACCGCGCCGAAGTCCAAGAATGTGTACTTGAACCTTCTTGTCCGCGTACGTGACTGCTCTGGTGCCAAAGTGTAGTGTTTTGTTGCCATGGTCCGACTGACGTGCTCTCCCTGTCACTCATGAACAGCTCTACCGCTTCCTCGCGCGTCGTACGGGCTCGAAGTTCAACAGCATCGTCCTCAAGCGTCTGTATCAGTCGAACACGAACCAGGCCCCGATGTCGATCGCTCGTGTCGCCCGCTACATGAAGGAGCACGAGGGCAAGGTCGCCGTCGTCGTCGGCACCGTCACGGATGACATCCGTCTCTTCGACGTGCCGAAGCTCACGATCGCCGCCCTCAACGTCACGGAGACTGCCCGTGCCCGTATTGTCAAGGCCGGCGGTGAGATCCTCACGTTCGACCAGCTTGCGCTCCGCGCGCCGAAGGGCGCCAACACGGTGCTCCTCCGTGGCCGCAAGACGGCCCGTGAGGTGTACAAGCACTTCGGCCACAAGTCGACGCTCGAGTCGGTCCACACCCACGACCACGTCAAGCCGTACGTGCGCTCGAAGGGCCGCAAGTTCGAGCGTGCTCGTGGTCGCCGAAAGAGCCGTGGCTTCAAGGTCTAAACGTAGGTCTCCCGACCACGTGGGCCCTGAAGACGATATCGGTCTTTCTGGATTGGACAGGGACTTGCATGTCAAGTGCACTTCGAGTAGCGACGAAGTTGCTGTGGTGACGAAGACCACTAAAGTTTTAGTGACTGGATCGCCACCGATATGTATAGGACTGTGGACAGCCAAAGGTAAACAAATTGAGACGTGCACCTTGCAAGAACTACGTTGATGTTCCTCTTCATTTAGTGGTTGTTGATAAGTGATTGCTCTCAAACATCAGATAACGCGGAGACCACCATCTTGCCACCTACTGCTTTCGTCGTGAGAGAATGTACTTGAGCTTTGCGACGATCTCCGCTGTACAAAGCAACATGAACAGGTCAGCAACGGCACAAGTAACGCAACCTCAGCCTCCACGAACCGCATTCGTATGGTGAGTCGGCCGTGTAGTCAGTGATGATTTCTTCGATGCTGTCTTTGAAGTAAATCTGGAAATCGGATGGGTCTTGCATGAACCGCACCCATTCGATGCTCGACATCGGTCGTTCCGCCTGCAGCGACATCAGGTCAGAATCCCACTCCCCGAGGTGAAACGACACAAGACTTTGAATGAGGAGACGTACGATCTTGGTGGTGTTGCGCGATTTGATGACCCGCTCACCCACTTTGCGGTTGTAGATCTTGTTCAAGTCGATACCAAGCATGCGGTGCTGTTTCTTGCCGTACTTGTTCTTCTTGATGACGTGCCATTCCTTGAACATTGCTGCAGTCACGTCGTTGAACATAAACGTCTCAGGTGGCGGTCGAGCGCGACTGTCGACGCTAGCGGAATCTTCCACCACGTTTGTGACAGTGACTGGAACCTGCGGCGCGTCGGCGTATTGCTCTGTTCACACAACACGCGTAAGAAACCGCCCCACTTCAAATGTACGAGCTGAATGTACTCACTTGTGGCGAGCGTCGCTTCGTGAATGTTAAGTGGACGCAACTTCGTGTGCATGTCGATCTCGTCACTTGCCAAATCAAGGCGTTCGCGGTCTGCGTCACTAATCTTGAGCACGTACTGGTCGTGGAAGAGCTGCAATCGATGCTTTTTGTTGAGTGCTGGTAACAGATCCTGACCGGTCGTTGTGCTGTCAACTGCGACGACGGTGTAATCGTCGCTCTTGGGTCTAAACACCATAGCAATCAAGTGAGACTCAAGGTCGTAGATCGCAGTAGCGATGCGGGCAGTCACTGACAAGTAGATCTTTAGGAATAGTTTCTCGTTTGCTCCAGGAGCCTTCGCGGCGGCAACAGCCTCTGCTTTTGCCATAGCAGCGGCATTGGCGGCTTCCGCTGTGTAACAGACACATTTGCCAATCAGCCATGACTACCGTAATGACGAGGTCGGTAGCGGTCAAATGTACCATTTACGGGCTCCCCCGTAGGCGGGCATGCGTCCGGACGCTCGCAGAGACAGTATTCGTGCCCTCCAGCGTCACCGAAATTCTTGATCTTTCGTGACCGATCCAATGCTAGACACACGAGTGACAAACTTTCAGTCAGTTTAGACTCGTAACACGAACAGACCAGCAAGGACAACAAACCCGGAAAATCTTCGTCGGGATACCCATCCGAATCGTGGAGACGCAACTCGTAGCACTCGGGATGGCCGTAATACAACGGAGGATCACGTCCCTCAACCTGGTGGGTGCGCAGGATCTCCTGGATCGACTCGTCCACGGTGGAGACATCGTACAGCTGCTCGAAAGACACACACAAATAGTCAGTCTTGAAACGAACCATTCGCAACTTGACAACAGCTGAACACATACATCGATCTTCATTTCCTGACGAGTGGGGAGGTAGATTGTCAGGTGGAGCACGGCGCCAAGTTCCTGGCCCATCATAACCGGCTTCGATCCCAGAGGCACGCCCGCACCCTTGAGCAGCTTGTCGAGAAGTGAGCTCTCATGCATTGAGATCGGCTCCACGGGTTCTTTGGGGAACTCAAAGCCGTCATCGCTTGTGCCGTTTGCGCCGCCTCCTCCTCCACCATTATTGGACGCACCATCCCCATCTATCACATGCACCGAAACACAGTCAGCGGCCCTCGACCACACCGTGCGACTTGTCTACGTTAAAAAAAAAAACCACCTTTGCTCGCAGCGGCCGTGTCCTTCTTGCCACCATTCGCAGCTGCACCCGTGCCGCCATTCGTTGTCGCTGCGGTGGCCTTGTCCCCGGTCGTACGATTCGAGTCTTTGCCGTTCGTCGTCGTGTTGTTCTTGGCGCCGGCGTTCGCTGCGCTTGCCGTCGCGGTGGTCCCACCTGCAGCCGCCCCACCACTGGCGGTACTCGTACTGCTGGGCGGTGCGGGCGCCGGCTTCTTCGCGGCCGCGGGTACTTTCATCGCGGCCATGCGGTCGATCCACGAATTGCGGAGCTGCATCTCCATCTTGGGGGACGAGTTGTAGATGCGATCGACCTCCGAGTCCTGGCGGTCGTGAAATGTCGGACTGTTGCACGACGACATGCGCATGAGACCGATCACATGGTTGAGCTCGCTCAGCTCGGTGAACTGCATGGCGGTCGGAAGCGCTCGCTGTTTACCCTGTCCTGTTCGCCTTGGTGCTGATTCTTCCCCCACACCAAGTGCGAAACCCTGCATATATTGATATCGACGGACCCACGAGTATGACAGGGATTCGGTGCTGGCTTCTCGCTTGTCTTGTGTCCACCCCAGGTGTTGAAGTGGATATTTGTTGAGCCCCCACCAATGACTGGCCCACCATCTGAAGAACGTGTTGATTGCTTCAAGCAGTGGCGCACTGGGCTGTGGCTACGGGCAATCGCCTAGGCGTTGATCACGCTCAGGATTGAAGACACGCAGCTGCATCGTGGTGGCGGCTACCACGTCGCTCTCTGGGATATGGTGCTTCGAGAGCGGCTGCATGGTGAACAACCACATCGAAAGGATCAGTGGCGCAACGCAGTCGACCGACACACGATTTCATTCCTTTTGGGGCAGATCTACAATATCTATGGGGGAGTGTCGCCCCTGCTCACTTGACTCCATTGCTCAACATACCGGTAGATATACCGGTTCAGAAACACCACAACTTGGCGTTGTCAGGGTGTCGTGTAGAGGATTCGTGGGGCGCTCTCTTTCGATGACGTGCCTTCCCGAAGCCCTTGCTGTCGTTCCATCTCCTAGAGATCAACGCATAGCCACACGATGGTCATGCTCGTTTGTCGAACGCGATCTTTTCGAGGAGGCGTCGTCCACAACACGGAAACGAGCCCCAAAGAAAGCTTCGACAATTCAGGGTCCCCCCCAACCGTCGAATTGGCCAGATCGCTGCAGGAAGGAGGGCTTCTTTCTTTCCAGGAACATTCCTCGCGTCTCGTTTCTCCCACGTTCGGTAATTTAACTACCCATCCCGCCAATCACAATCGTTTATGACGAATTGACCTCCCAAGCGGCTGTTTCAGCGGAAGAGGCATCAATCCCGCAATTGACCGGCCACGGCGACAAGGGGAAGGGCTCCCTGTGTTTCTGGTGGGTTGCAGGGGTTCTGCCAACGTAACATGAGTGCACGGTCACCTCCGGACCTCCTGGTCGGAACTCCCCCACTTTTTCTCTGGTGGATGGAGAAGACATCACGACTCTCACTGTGGGTAGACGGCATAACCTCCCCACACTTCACCATTCGGCAATTGGGTATCGCGGTTACATTCGCCACCGAAGATCCGCCACGCTTCGCTTCCCGGAATACGAGCGGAACGCGCATTCTTTCCACGCTTGCTGTGTCCCCTCTGCCGTCCAAATCCGACTGACTGGAAGACGCGCAGGCCGGAAAGTGGCCAAACATATTCCTCGTTATCCCCCCGGTCCCAGTCCCGATATAGAGTCGTACGTAGTGTCCGTCGCTCTCGTGCCGCTCGCTATCCCAGAAAGAACGCCCGCAGAACCGTTGCTGCGCGCACGCCAGGCGACCCCTCTCTGTCTTGGGACGCCCGACGGATCGCATCCATCGACTATGGCCAAGTGGTCAGTCGCGACGAGCTCGTCCTATGCCGGCGCCTGGAGCACGCTGCAGCGTCGTCGCGAAAGCAATTCCGGCATGGTCCACGTCAGCAGCGCGTCCGATCTCACGGCGCTCGCCGCAGCCGGTGCGGTCAGCAGCGATGAGGAAGACATGGCGCCCATCCCCGTGGCCGCGATGGCCATTCCGGGCTTTCGACGCTGCCGACCGCACAGCTCATCGTACGATGAGACCAGCCACCGACGACGACGCACGGTCACCAGCAACAGCAGCGCCAGCACGCGCAGCTCGAGCTCGTCGTTCTCGAGCTTTGGAAGCGGCGACAAGCTGAACGAGTTGGAGGACGTCAAGAGCTTTGTGGCGCCGCCACTGCCCCTGCCACCGTACCCGGTGGATCCGTACCACTTTTACTGCACGTCGACGCGGTCGTCGACGGCCGACGCGACGACGCTCGTCCAGCAGATCCGACAAGTGCTCGTCGAGTGTGACATTGAGTACACGCTGCAGCCCTTCAAGTGCAAGTTCAAGTGCGTCAAGTATGTACAGTACAGCCACGTCGAGTTTGTCATCCGTGCGTACACGACCACGCACGGCAAGCTACTACTCGAGTTTCAGCGTCGCAGCGGGAGTCTTCTGCTGTGGGACGGTCTCTACTCCGTGCTCTACCATCGGCTGCTGCAGTGGGTCGACACGAGCGCGCCCGCCTGCCCTCAGAGTGGCACACAGAAGAAGGTTGCCCCGCGTGACGAAGAGAGCGTCAGCGTCAAGGTCTGGAAGAAGCTCGCGACGTCCATGCGCACGCCGACCTCGGGAGTCGAGGCGATGAAGATCATGATCTCGTCCCCTTATATCGATGCCCAACGCGAAGGATGCTCGGGGCTCGCCATCATCACACAAGACAATGAGAGCGCGTTCCTCGTCGCGCGCTACGGGATCGTCGAGTTCCTAGTTCGTGCCGCTGCCTCCGATGATCTCGACATGGCGCGCTGTGCGATAGGCTCATTGGGAAACATCTCGCGTGCACTGGGATCATTCCCCGACCAGAAGCTTGCAGCTCGTACTCTCGACGAAATCAAGCATGCCGCTCATGTCGTGGTCAAGCGCTTGGCGAGTGTGAGCGATTCATTGTTCTCACTGGAGCTGTTACGCGAATGCGCTCGAGCGTTGGGAATCTTTGGCAAGGTTTGCCCCAGCGAAGTGCTTGTGTGCGAGGGGCCCCTGCAGCTGCAGCACCATGTGAATCACCGAGATCCGCAACTGTCAACACTCTGCAGAGAAGCGCTACGCGAACTGGAAGCCAATGTTTGAAAATCTGCCACTTGCCTAATGTACATACCAACAAGAGCTCTGGCCACTTCTATACTGGGCCTTCAATAGTAGGCTCCACGGCAACGTATGCCACGTGAGAAATCCGATCCCTCACGCCAATACCTCTATTTATCTAACAAATGAACCTGCCAATTTTGTCCCTCTCTCCCTCTCTCTCCTCAGACCCGTTCTCTCGGACTAGTATTGTGTGTGATCTATTCCGCCGCTACCGAGTTAAAGTGCTCGCCGAGCGTGTAGTAGTGCAAGTGGTATGTGAGCTGCAGCGGCTCGCGATCGGCGAATTCCGTACCCATTTTGATCACGTCCGACTCTGCTGAGAATACCTCAATGGGCGTCGCGAGCGTGCAAGCCAACGCGCGTAGCTCAAGCTGACCACCCCAGTCCGAAGTGTTGGCGACTCGGTCACAGTAGTCTTCATACAGATCTACACAGTAGAATACACAGGGTGAGAACCATGAGATCTCCCACGCTCCAGAATGACGAACATACCGTTCATGGACTTGCCATGCTCTTCCTCTAAGGCCAAGAAAGGCAAGAAGTCGTCCGGGTGGCGACGCATGTACTCACTCGTGAGTCGACGCAGGTACTTATACGCTGGTTCGTCGAGCGACGCCAACGCCGACTCCATGCTGTGACGCTTGAGCTGGTCCGCAACAGCGTGGTACATACAGTGCCCGTCCGACGGAATATCTTTGATCTTCAGGCCGGACTGCCGCAGCTTCGCGAGAATGATATCCGTCTCGATCTGGCGTTCGCTCACCGTGTTCTTGTTCTCTTCTTCAATGCGCTCCTCGCGTTCACGTTCCTTCTGCTTCTTGTTCTCCTTGCGACGCTGCGCTTTTGTGGGGCCCTGCGGCTTCGCAGGAGCCACTGGCTCGGGCGCTGGCGCCTCCGCGGGCTTCTCTTCGTCTCCCTAAAATCGTGTGGAACCATGCATAGAGAACGTGAGCGTGAGGTCGCGCCGCCCGACTGTACGATACCACGTACCTCCAGAGCAGCGACCTCTGCCGCATGGCGCGTCTTCATATCGTCCTCCATCTTCTGGATCTGCGCCTCCACGTCCTTCTTGCTGAGCTTGTCTTTCTTGGCCTTCTTCTGGAAGGTCTTGATCTCATTTTGCAGATTCTATTTGACAGGAAAAGCATGGGTGTCAGAGTCACAAACAAGCCAGAGTATTTTGGCTAGTCGACACGTCTATAGCTACGCACGCGAAGCTCAAGCTTGTGGCGCTGCTTCATCTGGCCGGCGGTCTCGGCCTTGCCGTCATGGTCACTGTCGTCTGCCATGGTTTTTCCTGAGGGGTGATGATGATGGACCCACACAGTGCCGTGATGTACCGCATCACCTCTGTATCAGCATATGCTTGAAAGCAGGAGAGCTTCTGGCGTTTTTGACGAGCATCTTCGATTCGCCCGTCGTGGATGCTGTGCCGCCGACTCGCAGTGGCCTTCACAACGCACGATAGCGTGGGTCGTTCGCTACGACGAGCGATGGGCTCGTCTGCCGTCGTGGTGTGCGCTGACTTTGACCAGACCATCACGACGCGCGACACGATCGCGCTGCTCTTTGACGCGGCGACCGCCAAGCGGACCGACCGCGACGCCCACCAGCGCCAGGTGCAGCAGCTCGTGCGCCACTACGTCGACGAGGCGTCCACGCTGACGTCATTCGCTCTGACGGAAGGCAATAATACTCCACAGCGATTCAACGAGGATGGACTGCGTGCGTTTCTGTCAGCGTTTGCAGCGGTGGATTTGCAGTCGATTCGACGTGTGATCGAAAGCGAAACCTTGAAGGGTCTGCAGCACCGCGATTTGGAGGCGATCGGCGAGACTGTTGATGTGATGGAGAGGAGTGTGGAGGTGCTGGCGATGGCCTCGCGTGCGGTGGTAATCTCGTCGAACTGGAGTGGGGCTATGATCCGTGAAAAGTTGCGCCGTTGTGGTCTAGCTACAGTGGACGTCATCGCCAATGGTGAGTACGTAGCAGTCAAACCTCGTACGAAAAACAACACTATAGCTCTAACCGTGCGACTCACACTCAGAGCTCAAGATGGACCATGCAGGCACCACGACGGGCGAGATTGAACTGATCGTCCAGTCACCTACTGATAAGGCGACCATTGTGGAGAAGCAAAAGGCATCCAGCGATGCGCTCGTTGTGTTCATCGGCGACAGCACGAACGACCTGCTCGGGATGCTGCAGGCAGACATTGGTATCACACTGGGATTCGCCGTTGGGTCGACATTCACGCGGGTGTGTCAGCAGTATGGGATCCAGCTGGTCCCCTTGTCAAAGTTTCAAAATTTGACTGAATCCAGAGACTACGCTCAGACGATGGCAGCAGTTGGTCAGCGTGTTTTGTTCACAGCAAGTTGTTGGAATGCGATCCATTCGAGACTCTTAGCGACGCTGCCTGTTTCAGCATAGATCTGCGAGGGGGAAACGAAGAGAAGACAAAACTATTGATATTGAACGAGAGATCCTAGTCAACAAGGAGATCCAACGGAGGAGATATTTGCGTGGATGAAAGTACCCCCAATTGTGAGAAGTGGCTTTTTCATCATCACAGACTACAACAAGATTTCATCATGGTAGCTCCGAGTGAGAGTCTTGTGTGGTAGCACAATGCAATTGCGGATAATCAGTTCTGGATTCGCGACCACCGAGACACCGAAAATGGTGACGTCACGAACCAACTGCGTTTCACCTGACTGGCCAGGCATGGGAGAACCGTTCGGTGGCTGTCCTTCGATGCGAGCCCACTGGCCGATGATAGAGTTCCACCCGATAATTGAAAACAGCACACATGCGTGGTCCTTGATGGTCACACCTTCCAAGATGATCGAGTGGGCGACACGAACGCCGGGACCAATGGTCACCCCGGCTGCTATACACACGTTCGGACCGAGTTTTGCAGAAGGATGCACTTGCGCGGACGAATCGATGACGACGTTGCCCTCAATAGTCGGAGACAACTTACCACCCGTGGAGCTGAGTGCAGTAGGGTTCGTGTAGCGGAATCGTTGCATGTACAGCTCGGAGCACATGATTGCCATACCTGGCGTCTTGATCTGACACCAGAAGTCCCCTGTCTCAAACAGGTACAGGTCACTGCCCGGTCCGGCGAGCGGAAGCAGAACGTCTTGTTCCAACCTGTCGAGGGGAATACACGTCAGTTCATACTGCTCAGAGATTCGTAGGTGACTGTATCACTAACCGAAGGTGGTCCGAGTTGTTGAATTCTGGAAACAGCTTCTTCAAGTCATACTCAAAGATTGCCTCAGCGCTGGTTTCATTTCGTAGTCGTTGCCGGCTGATCTCATTGCCGACATTCACAATCAGATCGATGAGCGAGACATCAAACAGATAGATTCCGCAGTTGATGATGTCGCTCACAAACGTCTCGGGTTTCTCGGCCCAGTGGAGCACTTCCTTGGTGATCGGGTCCGCCACCAGGCAGCCGTACTTGACGGCTTCATCATGGAAGACGCGCTTGCCCAGCACGGTACACCGTCCGCGATGCTTCAAGTGGGCGTGCATCATCTCCAGCAGCGGGAACGAACAGCAGATGTCGCAGTGCAGCACAAACAGACTCGACGGATTGCCCTGCAAGATCTCGTCTTTGAAGAACCGAATACCCCCGGCCGTGCCCATGGGTTTATCCTCGCGCATGTACCGGATCTGCACATTGAAACGTCTCGCCATCGCATCGAAAAAGCGCGTGAAAAGGCCTTCGTCGTACGAGCCGATCATGAGAATCTCAATGAGGTTGGGCACACGCGACAGGGCCTCGACGTGGAAATAGAGCATTTCGCGGCCGGCGATGGGGAACAGTGGCTTGGGCAGGTCGAGCGAGAGCGGGCGGAAGCGATTGCCTGGCTGGTTCGGTCCGCCCATGAGGATCACGGCCTTGGATCGCGGGAAGATGTGCTCGTCGGGCAGCGGCGGCGACGGCGACTGCACCGGTGCGATGGGCCGCTGGTGCTGCGGCGGGCGGCTCCGCGGCGGCGGACGCGGCGTCGCCTGGTGCATCTCGTTCGGATGGAAGGGCATCATGGTGGTCGTGTTGTCGCGTCGCGATGTGTCCCCTCGCAACGGCAAGCGGCAGGCGATGAGTCGGACCCACGGACCAATCTCGGCGGATCCCGGTCGGCGTGCTTTCCCCGACGTCTTCTCCCAACGCGAATCGGCTCGGAATTTTGATAACCAATGGTAGCTTTACGTAAATAAACAATAGATGACGTCTACAGGGGCAAGGTTGTTGGCTGAATTGGCTTGATGGCTGGTTTGATGAAAGATAGATCATCTAGTTAGGCAATTCTCGTGGAATACCGATGACCTCGTTGGAAAAGAAATGAATTTCCATCGTTTCTTTACGGGGATATCACCAGGAGCAATCCACGATGCCACCATCGTGTCGCGATCCCCGTACTACA
>JAADVY010000274.1:0-20697 GCA_023336035.1 Pythium plurisporium
ATACCTCGAGCAGATTGCGCACGTAGCTGTCATTGAGATCCGTTGGAAGCTTCCCTACGAATACGTGGATCGATCCCAACTCTGCGAGCGTGACCACTGGTGTGACGGGCACTTGCATGGCGCCTGGCGGTCCCTGCATTCCAGGCATCGGACCACGCGGCATCATCATCCCTGGTGGGGGGCCACGCCCCGGAGGAAACCCCATCATGGGCGGCGGCCCGCGCATCGCCATCATGCCAGGGACGACACCTGGCGGAGGCAAGAAGCCTCTCGGTGGTGCAGAGACGGGGACACCGGGGGCGCCACCCTGCATCTGCGGCGGGCGGAAGGGCAACATGGGTTGCACGTTTCCCTTGGGGGCCTGGAGGTTGTGGTTTCCTTCCATGGCAAAGGGACCTGGAATGAAAATCTACTTATTTTGCATACAGCTATACCGGTAGTGAATCGGTTTGATAAGCTATTTCTGTGAAATCGTATAAATATCGACCAATCGGAATTGGCGGTGAGGTGGATGCGAGCTTTTTTGTCAAGGCGAGCAAGGGGCACGCAGCATACGCACTTCCCATTGCTCGACTTGCCGTGTGTGGCAGTGCCAGCAAAGAGTAAGAACGCACCGCATCTCTCTAAAGCCACCATGCACCGTGCCAAGCCGAAGACCCCACTGAACGTGAGGAGAGCTTCGCCACATGGCTACATTTTCCTTGCCCACCATGGACTCACATTTTGGTGCATAGATCATGGAAAAGAAGATCCCGGTGAACCCCAAGTACGCCAACACACAGAGCAAAATCAACTCGGGCACGACCGTCCAGAAAGTGCGGCTCATCTGTACGTTACAAGTTTTCGCTGGCGATGGTCAAGGGCCCCAAAATCTCACGCTTGTGTCTGCCTGATCTAGCCAACAAGGAGTTCCTCAAGCGCCTGGATGAGACCTTTCGCCGCGTCACACCCCGCAACCTCGAAGAGTTGCTCACCGAGTACGAGGACAATGGGGGGAGTAGCAACAGTGGACAGCCCGAGATGGTCGCGAAGATGGTCAAGAAGAGCGATGGCAAGTTCGTGATGGAGCGCGTCCCCGCCGAGGACAACAACCAGAGCTCGAACGGTGGACCCCGCATCGTGAGCTACGAAGCCGAGGAGGCGGAGGAATACGATCCACCGTACCTGATCCTGGACACACGTACCAAAGAGGAATTCGCTGTGAACCGCATCCAGCGGTCCAAGAACTTCCCTGCAGCATACCTCAATCGTGATATTTTGTTGCCAGAGATGCACAAGTTTGTACGTTGCACCAGTTTAGGGGTCGAGTTTGATTCCCACAAAGAGCTCACAATTGTGTGATGTGTCACGACAGAAAAACCACGAGAGCAAGCTCATAATTCTGTATGACCAGGACGAAAAGACTGTAGCGCAGACTGCCCACACACTTGTGCAGCGTGGCTTCGACAACATTTACGTTCTCACTGGTGGCCTCGTGGACTTTGCCGACGAGTTCCCGGACCGCGTGGAAGGCTTGCCACTACCAAAAAAGCCTGTGGACCCCAGCAAGAAGACCGTCACCAAGGAGGTGTACAAGAACGCATCGGCACTGTCCACCACGGGCGGCAGTGCGAAGAGCGTGAAGAGCGTAGCGACGACTCGGAAGAAGGAGAACGTTTCAGATGTGAGCTCCGTGATGAGCTCGCTCTCGGTCGCAGACTCGGTCATCTCGAAAGCCACGGCACGAAAAGCACGGGTGGCCACGACCAACAACTACCGGTAGACGCTTGTCTCCACTACACGACAGCATCGCTTCGCATTTTTTTTTATTGATGACATCCACAAAAAAAGTATCCTCCTGCTCACTGAAGTGACTCCGCGTACTTGTTCATGGCGAGCGCCATCTCCACGTCCTGCATCGTTAGTCAAACACGTCAGCCACGCATGGCAATCCCTCCTTCTCACTCATCAGCATGCACGTACATTCTTCGAGAGCCCGCTGCAGTCGTGCGTGCTGAGCGTGACCTCAACGCGGTTGTACACGTTGAACCACTCCGGATGGTGGCCCATTTGCTCCGCGAGCAGCGCCGTGCGGCTCATGAACGCCCACGCGGCATTAAAGTCGCCAAACTGAAACGTGCGCGTGATCGCGTCGCGGCCATCGACCAATTGCCACGCGCTCTGCGTGAGCGGCGGCAGCACGCGCTGTCGCTCCTCGTCCGTGAGCTTCGTGGGCACGGCGCTCATCCAGCGGCGAGTCGCGGCCGCCGTGTGGCGCGTCGCAAGAGTGGATCGCAGAGCCGTTAGCATCTTAGGGGAACTGGCCGAATGTTCGTCGACAGAAATCCGAGAGGACCTCGCTCCCCACTTTCTGCCGTCCTATCAAAGATGAGACGGCAGAGTTGAAGAATGACGGATAATAGCCAGATTATTGGGAGGTGGATCCTAAATTGTCTACTGATGCATTTGTGAAATGTGAGAAAAGCGCTTCAACATGACAAAAACAAGATCATTCGCTTGCACGAGGCAGCGTGGCGGGTGTGAGCTGCGACTCCTCACGTGGCGGTCCGCTCTTGATGGGGAGGATTTTCTCCCCGGGCTCGAATAGCAAACGCTCCATCCGACGGCGCGTTCGTCTCTTCTCCTCGGCTTCGCCCGCAGCCGTCCGGAGTCGTGGACGGGATATCAAGATCTCCTGGGTATCGCTGGTGGACGCTGAGATGTCATCATCTGTGTGGCCTACGTCGGAAAGCACAGTCCCAGCCAGGGATTCCGTGGCGTCACCGTCGGTCGGTGCTGGTGATACCGGTGGGGTCGGCTGCGGTGTCGACGGAAGCGACGGCATGGGTGTTGCGGGTGGCCGTCTCGATCGAAGTCCAGGCAGTCTGGCCTCGCTCACAAACGCGCGTGCAATCGGCGGCGCGATACGGGTCCGATCTCGGTCAGGAAGAGCCTCCCACAGTTCTGCAAAGTACTTGAGCTCGTGGTCGTACAACAGCACCACGATGCGTTCGAGCTGTGACAAGATAAACGGGTCACGAAACTGCTTGCCAGAGATATCGATCTCTTTGGCCTTGGTCTGTACAGTGACAGACGGCACGTCACATTCTCCCGCAAACATAATGAGCTTGTCCGGCTGACGTACGAGATACTGGGAGATACGGTCGCGATGCTGCTGCTGCATGTCGGTGAGACGGTTTCGATCGGGTTTCTTGACGCAGATCTCGATGACGTGGATCTCGTGGAAGGCCTGAAGTCGCTCGAGTGCCGCGTCCGACCACGGGTATCCGCGCTTATCCACGCCCAGCACCTTGACCGTCAGTAACTGGTCCCCTGTGAATCCAAGTCAGTGGCTTGCGAAGGAACCAACGACACAACACCCATACATACCTCGCGCGATACCTGATCGGTCGGCTGGAGAGAGCCGATCGACTTGCTGGACGAGATACACGGAGCAACCGTGGCCATCTTCGCGCTTCTGGTCGCGGATCCCAAAGCTTGCCTCGCCTTCAAGCTTGAGAAGGAAGAGCTACTCACCACATCTCATGCCAAATCCTATCAGAACAATCTCGGCGCACGGTGAGGTAGACGACCCACCTTCTTTGCTCCGCGGACGAACGCCGGCATGGACCCCGACATGGTACCTTCGGAGACTTCCTCGGAATCCGTCAATGGAAGTGACTGAGAAAGTCGTGACAGCTCCTGACTAGCGGCCCCAACGGCGAGAACCAACAACGGCTGTGTATTACGAGCTTTTTACCACACGCTCGGCTCGCCCTTGACGCGGACGCGGCCCCGTCGCGCACTACTGGGAAGCCACTCTTCGTCCTCTTCCACCTCGCTTTCACTCTCGTACGAGTCTTCAAAAGGACTGTCGTGCTTCAGACTTGGCTCGGGCGTCGGCTCCGGTTCACACTGTGGGGAATGAGGCGGCGTCGGTGGCGCGTATCTCAGCGAGGCAAACGGAGAGAGCGTCTTTGGTGAGACTTTCCTGTGACTCGGTGCGTACGGCAGATAGCGGTGGCTCGTTGGATGTCGCTCCTCCGCCTCTTTGGTTTCTTCGAATTCCTGCTGCGGCGAACTGGGCGGCTCCGACTTTCCGTAACTGTGAGGCAGCGACCGATGGGACCAAACCTGTGACTCGGTCGTACTCATATCACTCATCTTGGACGACAGCGGCCGACTCGCGATGGACGCAGACGCAGGGGCTGATCGTTGCGTCGTCTCATCGATAAGTCCAGGCAGTTTAGTCTCACTCACAAACGCCCGTGCGATCGGGTGCGTGAACGCCTGCCGCTCGTCCTCGGCCAACGCCTTCCACATGCGTGCAAAGTTGTCGTGCTCAAAATCGTACATTAGCACGACCACGCGCTGCAGCTGCGCGACGATGAACGCGCCGCGGAACCGCTTGGTCGCGATCTTGAGTATTTTCGCCTTGGTCTATAATCATTGGGTCTCAGGATCAAAGTCGACCAGCCATGGAACTAACCGCAGGATGAAGAACGTACAAGCCACTGGGCGATATAGTCGTGGCGCCGCTGCTGCGCCTCGGAGATGCGGCGGTCGTCGGCCTTCTTAACGCAAATCTGGACAATGCAGATCTCATCAAGTCGCTCGAGCCGCTCGAGCGCCGAGTCGGACCACGCAAAGGGACTGCTGTCCACGCCGAGCACTTGGACCGTGAGGAGTTGGTCGCCTGTGGGTATAAACGAGGACCGCCGTTTAGAGTCGTCATGGTAGGGGGTCTTAACAATTCGTCCTTGACGTACCCTTGGAGATGCCAGCACGGTGGGCGGGCGATAGCACATTCACGTGGGTGACCTGAAACACAGCGCGGCCGTCGTCGTCGTGGTCTAAATCCTCGTGGATCCCAAAGCTCTGCTCGCCGTCGAGCTTGAGCAGCAGAAGCTAACATAACCACCACCAGCACGCCCGTTAGTCCGTTGCTTTTTCGGCCAGACGTTGTAGACACCGTCGAACGCACGGTCTTGGCGCCGCGCAGAAACGCCGGGTGCGCCGCCGTGCCCATGACCACATTTATTAGACGGTTTGTTCTGAGATGGAGGAAACGGGGATGTGGTGCGTGGGATGGGCAGTGGAAGCTTCGCCGGGAAAGATCCCCCCGTGAGGGAGCAAGAGCGTAGGTAGTGGATTCGTCAATGGACGCCACAGAGAGGGAGGAGGTAAACAGGGATCAGGGGACGTAATTCGACGTCATGTACAGGAGTGGTCCACTGGGGAGGAGATAGGCGGGCTCATCCTCTCGCCTTTGCCCATACTGGCCAACACGTACCTTCCAGGATGTGACCAGGTTGAAGTGGCTGGTTTCTGCCAACCGGTATCAAAACCGGTATTGGGGTTAACTTACTCGAGACCGACAATACGAACAAAAAGCGCGGGAACACGATAGGCCCGCAAATGAGTTCCGGCCGTCGCACGTACGCGACGCCTGCCGCCTCTCCGTCCACGTGGCGTACAGCAAATCCATCGTCCACACCACTGCGACGTGCACCGCTGCGCACATCTGTCGCCGGTCGCCATGCGAGAAGCGCCACGTCGCCGTCGTCGCGGATACGTCAGAAGCCGCGGCCGGCGTGGAACGAATACCTGACCGACGACGCGCAGTACAAACTCTCGCGCGAGCGGCAGCTCGTGCGTCATATGCAGCAGCTCTCAGCCGCGCACTTTCACGCCCGTGCGTCGCCCAGACAGCGACCACTCCCCGGCGATACGAGCGAAGACGGCGACGAGCAAGCCAGTGGTCCCGACGATTTCTCTGATCGACATAGCGAGGCGACGTCGCAGCGAAGCCTCGAGACATACAGTTCCGACGTGTCCATGCGGTACAGGACGCCAGGATCAAAGCAGCGGCTGCAGGACGAACTGTCAACGCTCGAGCACATGCTCTCGGATCTCGAGTTGGAGTCCGAGCGGTTGGGTGACCATGCCCACGACAATGGCCACACGAAAGAGGATGGAGCCCATGAAGAAAGCAGAAGCGTGGGCTATGACGATGATCGAGACGATGACGATGTGTCGGCTAGAGACGACCCTCAATTCGAGGATCCAGTCGCACAAATCTGCTACAAGTCGCTTCGCGTGGGGATCGACCTTACGGAGAAGATGCATTCGCTCACACACAAGCTCGAGGCCGAGCGACGGCATCGTAAGAAGCAGGACGAGCGAATTCGCAAGCTGGAACAGGTACGCATAGTGATACTATGGTTTCTTTGTGTCCCACTCGCAATTCTCACGTCCCATGCAATATTTGTCAAGCTGTATCTCGCAACCCAGGAACGAAGTGATCAGATCGAAGTCCGTTACCACGATCTCGCCAGCCAAATCGATGCTATGGTGCGGACGGTTTCTCCACCCACGTGTTACAACAGCGTATTCACTCACTGACATAACTGTCTCTACATGCAGCGAGACGCGATGATCGCGACGGAGGAGGCTCTCCATCGAGTCTCACAAGATCTCATGCGAGCAAGAGAGCCCATCACATTCACGACCCATTTTGGAGGTACGATACACTCTATGCACAGCACCACCTCCACCACCCTCTTCTGAAGCCTTCCTCCTAATACTTACTCGTTCCGTGCAGATGCAACTCGCAACGATCACGCCCCCCGAGACCCAGGCATGGAGGCTAACTCCCTCGCATTCGTCAGATCTGATCAATGAATAGATGCCGTATGATTGGGTCACTTTTCTGATAATTCCCGTTCCACATGATACCCCATTCTCCATTATTGGGCCACTGCTACGTGGTGTGACCATGGCGACGCCGTACGAGCCGCCCGCGTGGGCCCAGGACGGCACGAACGTGTTCGGTGTGTATCTGGATGTGATCCGAAACGGCGTGTTGGTCGAGACGCTGCAGCTGCCGCTGGATGCGGCCAAGAGCTTCGTCGTCGCCGGCCGCATGGAGCCGCTCTGCGATCTCGTGCTCCACCATCCGTCGCTCTCGCGGGTCCACGCCGTGCTCCAATTCGACGCCGCCGGTGCGCTGTACGTGCAGGACATGAAGAGCACGCACGGCACGTTTGTGAATAAGAAACGCCTCGCGCCGCTGCAGTTCCAGCGGCTCCACGTCGGCGATATGGTGGTGTTTGGCGAGTCGACGAGAAAGTACGCCGTGTGTGGACCCGAGGAGCTCCGTCCCGAGGAGCCCGACATGGCCAAGCTGCGGGCCAAGATCCAAGCCAGCAAGGACGCACAGAAGAAGCGTGACGAGCGTGAGAACAGCGGTGCCACGTGGGGGTTTCGCGAGGATGCCGAGGAGGAAGAGGACGACGAGGAGAACTCGGATAATGACGAGGACAAGACGACGGCCCCAAGACGAGGCGGCGACGCAGACCTGCCCGAGTACCTGCGAGGCTTGAAGGAGCACGGCCGCTCGTCGTACGAGTCGACCGTCAAGCAGTCGGACGTGAGTGACAAGGACCAGAAGCTGTTTCAGCAGCTGCAGAAGAAGATTAGCAAGATGGAGAACCTCGAGACCGAGAAAGCCAGGATCTTGGCCAAGCAGAACGACTTGCAGGGCCTCACCGAGGGCCAGCAGAAGACGCTCGACCGGAATAGCGCGCGTATTGAGAGCCTCGCGAAGGAGATTGCAGAGCTCGAGGAGCGTATCCACGCGCGGAACGCGCAGCGCGACCAGTCCCGTGCGGTCAACAAGGCCCGTGACGGACGCGGCTCGACGGGTGGGCCGTCCTCGTCCATGTACGCGTACGATAGCGACGAGGATGACTTTTACGACCGCACGAGTGCCAACCAGCAGAAGCTACGCGAGCGCAAGCAGCAGCTCGAGCAGGCCGCGCGTGGCAAGACCGCTGCGGAGACTGTTGCCAAGAAAACGACTTCGAAAGGCGAGGTGCTCACGGCCGAGATTATCCAGCGCAAGATCAAGATGCTGGAGAGTGATCTGCGAGATCTGAATGTCGAGTACGCGCGTGTAGAAGCCGATCGGGAGACGGACCGGGGCGAGACTGAGGAACTGGACGCGCTCGAGGCGTTCATGCAGTCGACCGCCAAGGAGTTGCACGCCAAAGAGCTCGCGCGCGTGCGAACGCGACGAGACGAAGTCGAAACCGAGCTGAAGAAGCAGCGTCAGTTGCTGGCGATCGCAATGCCGGCTCTACAGCACGAGCAGCGAGTTGCGACACCTAGCAAAGTCGAGCAGCCCACAAGAACAGAGGAGCGCGTGAAGCTCGCGATACCGGAGCCAACTCAAATACTCTCTAAGGAGTCTGTCGACGACAAGAAGCGAGTGAATACGCCTCCACGGGAGTCGCAGCACACGACACAGGCGCAGCGGTCGCATGAGGAGAAGGAGGTGCCTGTGCATGAAGCGAAGGAGCAGTCAGCAGCCGAAGCTGGACCAGCGCCACCAAAGAAGAAGCGGCGAGTGATGGGGCCAACGTTGCCACCACCGACGGCCACGCCGGCTACGACCACTGATTCTGCCGTGTTGGAGGGAGGTGAGCGCGTGTGGGTGCCGCCTGCGAACCAAACGGGTGATGGCCGCACGAAGCTCAACGACAAGTATGGGTATTAGGGTGATAATCAATTGGTTTAGGTTTCGGTATCAAACACTTTATCGTGCGTGCCCCCTACAGAATAGCAACGTGGTAGTGAGCTCTAGGTGAGGAACGACGAGCGGCGTAGCGAGCTCGAGCGATGGAATGACCGCACAGACTGGAGGCTGCTGGGTCGAAGATTGTAGTCGCCATACTTCTCACCATCGTCGAGCTCGTCGTACATGTTGTTCGAGATCAGATGCTCCTCGTCCTGCTGGGCTGCCATGTTGTTGAAAATGTGCTCCAGTGATGTGTCGCTGACACTATACTCGCCGACGTGGAGACGTTTCTTGGACTCTTCCAGCAAGCGGAAAATCTGGAACGGACGCAGCGACTGCTTAGGCACTTGGAACCGGAAGTGGTCGCCCTGCTGCTCCACGAGTTTGCTGCCGTGGAACTCGTCCTTAAAGAACTGAACAAGAGATCGACTCATGTTCTCCGTGGCCCACCAATTGCAAAACACATCGACCGCAATGTATCCACTCGCCACCAGAACGGCATTCATGACCCACGCATTGCCCTCGTTGTTAAGAATCGCGCGACCGCGTCCTTCCGATCCGAGCGCTCGGCAGATTTGGAGGACATTCTCGTTTGTGATTGGTGTGCTGGGGCCAAATGCCGAAGCGATCTGATCCTGGAGTTGCGCAATGATGTGGCTGGGAGGATCGCTGAGCTTCACTTCCACCGTGTATCCCTTACCGAACTTCTGCTTCAAGTGACCAACCGTGCCAAGACACTTGAGCTTACCACTCACGAGGATACCCACACGCGTGGACAGTGCCTCGCATTCTTCCATGCTATGCGTCGTGAGAACGACGCATGACTCTTTTTCGACGCAAACACCAGCAATCACATCCCACATCTTTCGGCGAGAGCTCGGGTCCACACCAGTTGAGGGCTCGTCCAAGAAAACGATCCGCGGCGAGCCCATGAGCGCGATGGCTGTCGAGACTTTTCGCTTGTTGCCACCGCTCAATCCCCGTGTCAGCTTTTTCCTGTACTCCTCCAAACCGACCTCAAGGATCTTCTGTTCGACAGCTTCACGGACTTGAGAGTCCGGGACGCCTTTCAAACGAGCATACAGCTCCAGTTGCTCTTCCACCGTGAGCAGATCGTGGAGAGAGTCAAACTGGGGGCAATATCCGATCACGGTGCGAGCCTTATCGCGGAAACGGGAGAGATCGTACCCACCAAGGGATACAAATCCGTTGGTTGGTGCGATTTGGCCCGTCAGGACTTTCATCGTCGTCGATTTTCCAGCTCCGTTGATCCCTAGGTATCCAAAGCATTCCCCTTTTGGAATCGCGAGGCACAGATCGTCCAGTGCCACCTTACCGCCCGAGTACTGCTGTCGCAGGTTACGGATAAAGATGGCGTCATTCCTCGAAGGGGCCGTACTCTGAATCTTTTGTCGTTCAAACGCGACATCGTCGTCTTCGCCGGGGATCTGCTGACGAGAAGTACGCTCGCGGTTCCAGCTGATCGAGTTTCGATCACGAAGGAATACCCAAATGGTGAGAATGAGTGCTTCCACTGCAAGGTACAGCGCTGGCGCCCCAGCAACATCCAACTGGAAGACACCTCGCTGACAACATCCGGGGACGTTCTTCTCCCAACACAGTGTGCATTCTGTCGCGCCGAGACCTTCGAACGCACCAAAGAACGACGATGGCGTCTTGTCAACAACACCAAAAAGCGAGTCTCGGCCAACACCGCGTGTGGCAATCTCATACACGCCGCTGTTGAGAGAATAGCCGGGAAACAGCATGAAGATCCATCGGAGATAATTGCGGTCAAGCACGGAAAGAGTCAGGCCTCCAGATCCGGACGAATTCGGCGCGAGATCAAAATCGACGATGCGACACAAGAACGAGAAAATGCTTAGCAGACCGCCCGTGCTGAGAGCAAAGACGAGCAGCGACGTCTGCGCTACAGCGTGCTTGTTGAAGCGGAAGGAGAAGAGATAGGCGAGTGGAACCACGGTCAGTGCATGGCAGACGACGAGCGCGGCCACACCGAGAGTTTCATCCGCGCCGCTGAGGTTCCTATTCGAGATCGGAATCGCGATGATCGACAGAATGACGGATACCAAGATAATTAGAACGTCGTGCGTCCAATTCGAAAGCCAGTACGCCGAGACATTAGCACCGCAGATCAACTGAAGACTCTTGGCATTTTGGATCGGGTTCTTCTCCCGCACAATGAATGCGACGATCGCCGCCGGCACGAATGCAAATGCCAACATGACGACGAGCGACACGATGAACGCGTTCAGTGTCAACTGTAGTTTGGCACCATTCGGGGCCATACACGTTGGGTTGTAGCACGGAACGGTGTCGGTTGGAACACAAGTGTTGCACGGGTAGTACGGCGATTCAATGTTTCTTCGGTTGCAGCACAGCGCGGCATCGCATTTCACAATGCCGATCGAACAATACGCAAACTCATTGTTGAGGCAGTTTTGTTGGTCATCACGTGTGAATGGATTGGCGGTGAAGTTGGCTGCCGTGCAGTTTCCTTGTCGGAAAGTGTTAGCCAGCGAGGTGGAATAATCGGGGAGAAAGTTGGCCACATTGATGTCTGGGAGCAGCAATAAGATGATCAAAAACAGGATTGGAATGCAAACGGCATTCACCCAGTTTTTGCGATCACGCTTGGAGATACGGAAGCGCTTCATCAACAACGCCGTGTACTGAGCCCACACGGTCGGCTCATGAGTGGCCACAGAACTGATGCGCGCAGCAGTTGGGCGGCTTTGGGTGGACGTCGCAGATGTCTTTCGAATTTGGTCGACAGCCTGGAAGCCATCTTCGTCATAACCACCTTCTTCGCGATCCCGCGCAATGCGCAAGAACACCTCTTCCAGCGTTGTGACGGACACGCCATACTGCTGAACGCCGAGATTGGTCATCTCGTTGTCCAGGGATTGCAGCATGGACGGGAACATCGCTGCTGCGGACGAAGGAAGCTGGAAAACAGTTTCGGATCCGTAGTTGCTGAGGCATTTGACATCGTCCACATACTTGCGCAAGAAGCGAGCGAGCTGCTCCACATCACAGTGGGAGCGCTTGATGATGGTGAGGTTGTACCCAGCACCATACCGGTTCTTAAGAAACAACGAGCTGCCAGCGCAGCACAGCTGGCCATCCGCCATGATCGCAATTCGGTCACCGAGAATATCTGCCTCATCCATAAAGTGGGTAGTCAACACGATCACACGGTCCTCACGGTTACGCTGAAGCAGGTTCCAAGTGAAACGTCGGGAGTACGGGTCCATACCAGACGTAGGTTCATCGAGGAATACGAGCTTGCTGTCACCGATGAAAGCGAGTGCCACACTGAGCTTTCGCTTTTGACCACCTGAGAGATTCTTGGACTGCACCTTCCTTTTCTCCATCAGCCCGACTTCTCGGATCATCTTGTCAACCTCTTCGTCCAGCTTTTGGGGTGCCACATTCTTCATTGTCCCGAACAGCTTCAGGTGCTCTTCCACTGTCATATCGCTGAACAGGACATCATGTTGCGGGCAGATACCCATGATTTGACGGAGCTCGTTGAAGTCGTGTCGGATGGAGCGGCCGAACAATGTTGCATCACCACTGGTTGGAGGAATCAGGCCCGTGAGCATAGAGATTGTTGTCGTCTTACCCGCACCATTGTGGCCCAGAAGTGCTGTGATCTGACCCGAGTACATGGTGAGGTTGAGTTCTTGCACGGCGATCCTCTCACCGTCTTCGACTTTGAACACCTTTCGCAGATTTTGAATCCGTAAGCAGGTTCCTTTCCTCTCTTGGGTAGCCAGTGCTGCGGTCACCGGTTCGATCGCGTCTGAGATCGTCGATTGCTGCTTCATCAGCACGATTGAATGGCTAGGGCGAAGATCCGGCATGCGCAGTTCTTCCATAGGTGAGAAATCGCTCCGTGGGCTGGCGCTTGCACCAGGAGACTGCACGATCGGTGTACCAACATCGTCAGCCTCGACGGATTTGATCCAGTATTCACGCTTGAACAAGAAGTTCCATGGCTTGCGCACACCATACTGCTGCGGGATGACTTGTTCAAGATACCATCCGAGTGCGAAGAGGATGCAGGAGTCCAGCATCAGCATCCATGACATGCTGAATGCCGACGGCACGTAGATGGGCTTGGCCATGATACCAATCGAGTAGGCAAACCCAGTGCCGAGCTGGGCGTGGCGAAGAAGGTCATCCACTGCTAGCGCGAATGCTGTTGGTGGTGAGAGCGCAGCCGTGTATTTCTTCGCATTTGATTGGGATTGCACACGCAAGAACGGGAAGAAGAGCATGATCCATGCGAGAACCGATGCAATCGATGCCGTCCGCGACTTGTTAAAAAACGGCGTGACAAAGTAACTGAACGCGACGATTGAGAGGCTGAAAGCCCAAAAGAGAAACACGAGCGTCGCGTACTCGGTGCTGGGGAACACATTACCGTACTTGAGCTCGGCGGCGATCGCAAACGCGAGCGGCGTCGACACCACCATGCTCGTCAATGCCCACGAGAACAGCAGCGTCGCATCCGACAGACCCATGATCTTCATCACCTCGCGGATACGAGTCTCCTTCTCGATCACCATGGTCGTGGTGTTGGTCGACACAAACTTGATATAACTGATGAGCAAAAACATGCCGAGCACCGACTGCCCCGTGGAATAAAACGTCGTCATCGAATCACTGGGCGCGCCAATATCTCTGCTCTCGAGCGGCTCCATGCTCGTGCACACCAACGTATTGGACCCGGGGAACTCGGCCTCTTTCTTGCCACTGGCTCGCTTGGTCTCAATGTCGGGGAAAATACGATCCAAATTGGCCAGAAACACGAGTCCACCGACCAGCAAAAGCGGCAAAATCTGCTCCACCACGAGCGAGATCGGCTTGCGTCGTCGCAGCACCACATTTTTCCACACGAGGTTCGCAATCTGGTTCCACGCGGCGAGGAACGCGCGTCCCGTGGACATCACGCCGGCCGCGAGCCTCGCCTCGAGCGCCGTCATGGTCTGCTTGCCCTGCTGCCGCGCGTGCCACTTGGCGAGCAGCAGCAGCGCCGTGAACAGCAGCACGATCAAACAGGTCGCGACGATTAGTCCGACGTTTTGTGGCGAGATGCCGCACTCGTGCTTGAGCGCGAGCGCCTCCTCGAGCACGTGCTTGCAGTCGTTGATCGCCGAGTTGTTGGATCGGCAGGCCATGACGTTCGCGGCGGCCTCGCAACACGAGGCGGACGCGCCCGTGAGCGACGGCGCCGTGCAGAGCAATTCGCAGGTGCCGTACTCGAGGCGGCCGGCGGTGGTCGCGTTCGCCAGCAATGTGCGCGCGTAATTCTTGGAGGAAGTCGAGGCGTTGGCGAGCGCCGCGAGAAGCCCCGTGGACGCGGTGAGCGACGCGCGTTGGGAGACGGCCAGCAGCCCCGAGTTCATCACGCAGGTCGCGTAGGAGAGGTCCTGGAGGAGCACCTCGGAGAGGCACCGCGTGAGCACGGTGGCCGTCGCCGAAGACGAGTTGGCCGAGGAGGCGGACGACGCCATGGGCTTCGCCGGGGTTCTTTCACTACAAAGAGGGGGAAATTGCCCAACGTTGGCCAGTAGGCGGTGTATCCAACGTGGGGGTGACGGGAGGCAGAAAGTTGGGCGATTCGGGATGTGGCCTGTTCACTCCATCCAGAGTCCGCGAATGGAGGTGGTTTCTCCCCACGCACACATCGCTGAACTGTTTTCCCCACCTGCTGGGTCTCTCAGAATCACGACCTCTACCCTCAATTTGCACTCTGACTCAATAGAAATAAAAAGATATCAGAGCGTACTGTTGCGAAATGAGGGACATCGAAACAATGGGAAACATTGGATGCCTCGTGTGGAAGCGAGCCGTTTCGATGTCAAGTGGGTTACGGTGGACAACGTGGAGGTTGAAGTGGGTGAGCGGCTGAATGTGTTCTACAATTCGCATATCCACTGTACGCTCAAGCATTCACTTGACTGCACTATGGATGAGGTACTAATCCTCCCCCCACAGTACACGCTTGTGTCCAACGTCTGCGACAGTGGTGGAATGGCCCATACCGCCGTATGGCGGTTCTTGTGACACCAATTCCCACATGCAGCTGATCGCCAGTCGCTTGTGCTCTGTGTGTGGCGTCCTTTCATCCGCAAGAACTTCTTCTCAACGTCCGTCGTCCACCGAACAATCCGTCGCTGTTCCATGCTGGTCGTCGTACAGTAGGTCATATTCATAATTACAGTAGGTCCCTCTCTCTGGTTAGACCGCATCCTCAAGGCGCAGGTACGGTGTGGCCGCGCCCACACGGGGTGTGGACGGCGCGTCTTCTCCCATCGCCTCGGGCCGCAGCTTGCCGTCGCTGTCGGTCGCGTTCGTCGGCTCAAAGTCGCCGATCACGTCGTACGACTTGGCCTGCTCCAGCGTCACCGGTGGCTTGGCCACGGGGATCACGCCCGTCGTGGCCGCGTGGGCCTCCTCCGGATCCACGTCGATCAGAATCTGGTTCTGCTCACTCACGAGATGGATGCCCAGGCAATTGGCCGTCAGGTGCCGCACGTTGCGGTCGTAGTGGTGCACCATGTGGTCCTGCAGTGCGCGCGTGTTGACCCAGATCCGACGAAAGTAGGACGCGTCGCGGATCGTGTACGTGAGCTCCTGCTCGCCACGCAGCATCGTGCAGCCGCAGGTCCGAGCCTCTTGCACGGTGAGAATGTGGATGATCTCACCGGGCACGTCCACTTCCTGCACGTCGTCGACCTCCGTGGTCTGCAAAAAATCGAGCCCAAGCAACCCCGTGTGGGTCTCCGTACCGGAGCGGTCATCGCGGGGCTCACCCGAGCCGTTTGGAGCATTGCACGGGGACTCGGTCTCGCGCGTCTCGTGGTCCGACGTCACGGGCATCGTGGATCCGGTCGCGTCGATCTCGAGCTCCCCCACACGGGCCGTCTTGTTGCGCAGCGGCACGGGCGGTCGCTTGCCGTACCGCACCTTGTAGAGCTTTTCCTGTGAGACGGCGTTAAAGTGGTCGATCATCTCGTCCCGCAGCCGCGTGACGTTGGCGATCGAGAGCCGCGGCACGATGTCGTCGCTGAACACGGCCGTGGTCATAAACGACTTGGTCCAGAACGCCGTAGCCGAGTCAAACATCATCGGCGGCGCGTAGAGGAACGCTCGTGTGGTCGGGAAGAGACGACGCAACAGCACACACAGCACAGCGCCGACACCGGCACCCATCGAGTGGCCCGTCACGACGATCGTCCACGGTTCCTTGGCGCCGGTCTGGCAGTGCTCCATAGCAAAGTCCCAAAAAATCGACTGTCTCGTGCCCTCCTGCAGATCGCCAAACAGCGAGCGGGCCGTGCGCAGCATGCCATAGTGGGTCGCGGTCGCGTCCGGGTCGGGTACGTCGGATGGAAGCTCCTCCGGATCCATGTTGATGATGTGGGCGAGACCATCCGTGACAAAGTCGTAAAACGAAAAGCTGCCGCGCACGCTGATGATGAGCTCGCGACGCTGCTGGTCCTTGACGATCGAGTACGGCGCCGAGAAGACAAAGTTGTAGCAGTTGAGGTACACGAGCGCGTCGGCGTCGATACCCGTGTAGCTCACGAATGACGCGCGGTTGCTGGTTACGATGTTGTCGTGTTCGACGATGTGCGTGGCCGCTCGCTCACGGTCGGCCTTCGACCATGAAAAGCACTTGAACACGCGAAACCACCGGAGCGGCGTGTACCAGACGTACATGGGCCAGCCGTACATGCCGACTGCGAGCCGCGCGTAGAACGACAAGTCGCGTAGCTTGTTTTCCTCGACGATGCGAGGGAACCGCTTGTATGCGGCCACTTCGTCGTCGTGGTCTTCCGTGCGCTCGGCGCGCTGCGCCTTCGACACGAGCCCGAGACAGAACATGAGGTCGTTGAACTGGAGTCCTTCGTAGCGCTGCGTCTTGTACCGCACGACAAAGAACTTGCCAAGCATCTTGCCAAGACTCTCAAAGATGTCCTCGTCGGTGGCGTGGGACCGCGTCGAGCGGCACGTGAAGATGCGGAACATGTTCATACAGCGTCTCTGCCAGCGTTTCTCGGCCTCGACGACGTCAGTCCCCGCGTGGACACCACAGAGGTATGACGTGCAGGTCGAGGCGATCACAACCACGAGCGAGAAGACAAAATCAAAGTGCTGCAAGTATGTGATGTCGTCGGCCGCGTCCTGGATCGAGTCCGAGTCGTTGGCACACACATCGGTGTCACCAGGGAACCCGCCTTCGCCGTAACTCGCCCAGACGAGCAGCGTGATGTAGCAGAGAAACAGCACCAGAATAAGCAAGTTCTCTGGCTTATGGATACGGTAGACGGAGGAGCAGAGCGTGATGGTGCAGCTCGCGACGATGAGCACAAACGCGCCGATGTGCAAGCCGAATGCGATGTCAAACCACCAAAACAAGTCGCTCAGCCGGTCGCAATCGTGGAGCCCATGGGGCCTCGAGATCGCCGCGTAAGCGATAAGGAACGGCAGGTGGTGGAGCAGCAAAAGCAGCACGAACGGCGTGATGTACGCACGCGGGTTGAGCACCACGCGCTTGATATTGAACGCCATGAGTGGGGGAAGACGATCAGTCGCAAACTGAGGGGCGTGGGTGGGGGAGGAGGACGATGTTGGCGGCGGCACGGCGCGCCATGAACCGCGGTGTCGCTCACGGGATGTTTGGGGGGCGGGCGCGTGCAGTAATCAATCGAGGGGACGGACGGATCCGTGAATGGCGACGCAATATGGAGGGCCTCAGGAGTATTCAGACGAACGCTCGCCGTGTCTCTGCGCCACCTACCAATGCGAGCGTCATCACAACCCATGCACTGTACTTTCTGGATAACATGACCATCATTCAGATAGCATCATCATGTGTGAAGCTCCCTTCAGATATCTTAGATCAGTGTCATTTGACTGGGCATTGTCGACACCAAATGGGTTATATACTGAAATAAAGAGTCAAGTGAGTTGTCGCAGCCATTTGTGGGTGTTGAGTCGTTGTTGTTGGCCATCAACGGATATGCTGGAGAATGCGACACTTGAAGAACCCTCGGTCCCTCCCCCACAACTGGAGGCCCCATTCTTCTCCCCCATCGTCCACGTCGTGAGCGACGAATCGGTCGTGCGCATACGCTACTGTGGTGTTAACATCTGCGAGCTCCATCGTTCGTACAGTGATTCCCATGGATACAATATCAGCAGGGCTAGTAGCTGGTGGTGCTTCACAGGGCCACGAGTCGACAGCTCGAAGAGGTGCGATGGAGCGCCAACAGCTATGGATGCGATCGTGGGGGCTGTTTGCGTGGGTTCACGAGAGGTTTTATCTTCGCTAAGTATGGAAATATGGAGCGAAACATCGTTGGAAGAACTCACACGGATCGATCCTCAAATCATCACTTTTTGAAACCATCAAATATCATCATCATCAGCTCCATTCCGTAACGGCTTCTTCCTCTCCCTGGCTACGTACTCTCGACGAGCGGATCATCACACAAAGTGTGTTTTGCAACTTCCTCCTGTGCCATTGGATGGCGCAGCATTCGGTTTTGCTCAGCGGTTTTCTTCATAGCTACCAGCAGCAGCACCAACCCGAGCGTGCCCACTGTCGCAGCCAAGGCCACGGGAGGGCCAAACCCACGGGGCAGACGTGTACCGCCCGTCATCAACACGCTCGTGCAGCGAGGGCCACCCCACGTGGCTTGTGTGCACTCACACGTGCCGTTCGTACCGCACTTGCCCGTGCGGATCTTCAGCTTTCCTCCAGAGGTAGAGACCGTACAATCGTCGTGGGAGAAGCACGGCGCTCTGCCTTGCACCGGAATCCACTTGTTCTTGGCGTCTTCATACTCGTGCAAGTGTCCTTCGATCCATCTCTTGGTCGGGTGGCTCGGCGGGTCGCACCCAATGGCCATCGTCGAGTTTGAGGACGTGTCTTGGTAGATGCGAATGTAGTCGATCGTCATGTGCATCGGAAAATCGCCACAAATCCGGTTGTGCTTGTCATTCCAGCCATCTCCTCGGCACGGCCTTCCCGGGTTTGGTGGTGACGTGCCCCATTTCGTCGACAACGCCACGTTGAAGATTACATACAGCGGCTCGTCGATCATCCGCTTCTTCGGATTCGACTGAGCGTCGTCCTGTGGGGGGTTCTCAATCACGTCGGCCGGCATCTCAAACACCACGACGTCCTCCATCATCCACCGCACGTACCCGGTGCTCCCCGTGACCCACTCGACTTGATATCGCAAGTACCCCGTGTACGCCGCGAGTGGGATCCCCGTGTTCGCCGAGATCGCATCCATCTGGTAGTTGAAACTCGGCAGCACCTTGGTCTTGGTATCCTCGTCGCGTCGTGGTGACTGACACTTGGTGTTTGTATTGTCCGGATCACACAAATACGCTCCTCGATAGGCATTGACGTGCGCCATACAGCCACCGACATCGTTGATCCCCCAATGGCGCGTGGTTGTGCTATCCATGCGACCCAATTCCGAGTTCCCGTCACGAGAAGCTGGGCAGGCATTTACCGAGCTGCTGCACGTATTGTCCGAGAAGCCACGCTTGGCATTGGCTAGCACAGCCGTTGCGTTCTGAATCTCGGCGTTGCGAGGCGCACACACCGTGCTGGGGGCGTAACGTAGTCCTTGGTACCACGTGCCGAACCCACGTGCAGCATACGTGGCGTTGGGGATGCTTGGGAAGTTGGCGCCAACTGTCTTGCACGTACCGCCGTACATACAGAGCTTGTTGGCATCGTCTTCTTTTCCTGGATCAATCGGACGGAAATTTTCGGGCATGCCTGGCGCGACCTGAACGGACAGCGATACGTCCGTGCCGCCTCCCTCCAGCAGATCAATCTCCGGAGCACCGCGACCTTGACGCTGATTCAATCCGTAGCCTGGATTGGCATTGCAGGCGTTGATCCGTTGGCTCTGTCGGTAGGCAGGATCGCACGTGTCGAAACTCCAGGGCCACATGCGGTTCGTCGAGCCCGTAAACAGAGCGCGGCCCAGATTACCCATGAGCCAGATGCCGGGCCACGTCGGGTAGTACTCAATCGCTTTGACGCGTTCTGCACTGGAACCCAAATCTGGGTTGCCGGAGGCGCCCGAGACTGCACCGGGCAGATGTGCACTCACTTCCACGAAGCCTCCTTGGAAGCAAAACTTGTTCCAGCTCTGGACCATCCCCGATCGGTAGTACATCACGTGGTCCTCGAACGACGGTGGGCGTGCGTAAGCGTTGTACACGGAGAACACGATACCTTGATCTTCGTGAACCTCGATCTGGAGTACCCCTCGGCCGTCGGACTCGTTCTTCGTCGACGTCATGTTGATGGAATAGTACTCCAATGCCGCATTCACGCCGTCTGGAAGCTCCAGTGCCGTCCACAAGTGGTCTTGTCCGGCTGCAAAGCGTCGCCCTGGCACGTTGAACTCGTCCGACATGACGAGTTCCCACATATCCCCGCGAGAGGATACCACAGTGTACTCGCTCTTGGGCGTATGCACATCCACCCACGGCCTCACTCCCGATTTGGCCGCGCGCCCCACGATATCGGCAGCTCGGGTACCGACCAGAAAGACGGTGACGATCGTGGATAGCTCTTTCAGATGCATTTTGATCAATGGGCTCAAGACGGATGAGGTCTCCTCGGTAGTGACGGTTGGAACAACGTTGTGCACTGTAAGACTGGGACGGGACGAGGGTGCAATCTTGTCACTGGTCCACGACCCAGAGCGAACTTCAATCAATGTCCACGACCAACAATGTCAATGCGATAGCTGACAGCCAAATGACACCAACATGGTCAAGAGAGGATGCAACAGATACTCATTTTGTGTATACCATACACCAGCACTACCAACCTCGTAAGGTGAAACATACCTAAATCACCGGCAACGAACTGCTCGCGCGACGGTACACGGGCCGACGCCGCCTCGCGCGAGACGCCGTATTCGTCTGGCCATTCAGATCCACTACCGCGACAGTCTCGTTACTCTCCAGATGCTCTTCGTCTTGCTGCGCTGCCATCGTGTTGAAAATGTGCTCCAATGTCGTGTCGCTTACACTATACTCGCCGATATTCAGTGCAG
>JAADVY010000275.1:0-20615 GCA_023336035.1 Pythium plurisporium
CATTCCAGCACGACACGACCACCATCCAGTCGTGTCTTTCTTGATTCCATTTCGTCCACGGTCTGACGACGCAGCTCGTGCGCTCTCTCGAGCGTTTCCTTGGTCTTTGCCAGTGCCTCATCAGCATCAACAACCCGCTGTTTGCTCACTTGATACTCGTGCATCAGCATTCGAAGTCGTGACTGTGCTTGTTCCAACTTTTCCAAGGTTGGTAAGACTTGACGGCGCGCAGTCGCGTACTGATACATTGCTCGTACCCACACAACCATCATACTCGCTGCAACGCTCTGCTTGACGACCTCTTCGCGATGAAAACGAGGATCACTGATGTATGTGGTCTCGATCTTGTCAATGGTTTCATTTGAGATATTGTCCTTGTCGAACGCAAGCAATGTATGCACCACATTCGCGTCGCTGAGAATCTTGCGTGCATTTTCCCAGGCTGGTTCCATCTGAAACATGACGCAAATAGCATCTAGGACCAAGTGCACAAGAAGTGGCGGGCTGTTGAATGATTTGATCTCGATAATGTGACGCTTGTCGATCATCAGAAGAGCCGCATTGGCTTCTTCCAAGCATGCCATCGGAACATGGAGCTCAGCTTGAGCTCGTAGCTCCATTTCGTTTGTGACTTGTACTTGATCTTCCGCAGATTCTTGATACCTCTTCATCATGTCTCGAATGCGATCGCAGTCTTCCTTCTGTTCCGACAAAAGTTCCTGCGACACCTCGATCTGCTGATCGCAACTCTTCAATTGGGATTGTAACTCTCCATCGCGATCTTGGAGTTTCCAAAGTGCCTTCTCCATGTTTGCATAAACGTATGTGAACCACTCAGCCTTTCGTCGCTCGTCGCGGCTCTTCTTGTAGTAGCTCAACAGAAGTTTTGCGAAGAATCGAGCCACTACGATGGCATACTCAACTGATAACTTTCGATTGTCTTCAGCCGCAAGCGCCTGGGTAGCCATGTGAATCTCTGCTGCCACGGCCACGATCTTGGGAAGCTCGTGCTCAACACGATCGATAAATGCGGTCAGGTGAGCACGATCTTCCACACCATCAGTATCCGCCACTGACCGAGACAAGGTCAAGTGAAACACGCGTTGAAATTCTGTACGATAGCTGCCGTAGAGAAGGGTCTTCAAAGATGAGATATCCAGTGGCAACAGAGTCGTCGTACTGCAAGTTTTGAGAAACCGAGGTGCTTGTGTCTGCACAGCTTGGTATTCGTCCGTGTCGATCACAACCACAATGCGAAGCCGCTTCCGCATCCGCTGGACAACTTGCTGCCACTTTCCACTGGTCATACCGAGCGGACGCATGAGCGACATGATCGTGGCGGTGACACTTTCATTCTCCACCTCGCACTTGCGGAGAAAATCGTCCATCTCTTGTTGATGACGAAGCTGCACTTGAGCAAGTCGCATGAGTAGTATGTGCTGGTACTTGCGCTCCAGTTCTTGGTAGAACGTAGCATTTGCCTTGGAGGTTGTCGCGCTCTCGTTGTCTGCCCTTCTTGTCAGTAATTCATTCTCTTTCTCATTTTCAACTTCCTGTCGAATGCGTGCCGCATTGGCTTGATATCGCTGTTCCAGCTCGATGACTCGTTCGTCACGAACTCGTGTAGCCAAGTTGATCTGTTCCTCCAGACTGAACGCTCCAGGTATTTCACCAGACACCATGAGAGAATACAACTGACCAACTAAATGTTGCGGCCACAGCGGTAAGCGCTTCACGATTAGTGTGGCACTTTCGAAAGCAGATCCCACCCGCTGGAAGAGCTGAAATACGACATGCCTCCACTTCTTGGTCATAATCGCCGTGTTGCTAACACCCTCCATTGTCCAGATGCTCTGAGGCTGTGCTGTTTGCCGCACAGCACATGTATACCGCACTAGAACCTCGCTTCCACTGCCTGAAGGCGCAAACAGGACGCTTCGCGATCCGGACGGAGTGACCACACGCTCCAGTGCCGCGATGTTGCGGGCCTGACGCATTGACACGGCGACGCTCATCAGTAAGAGTATCAATACCTGCTATCCGACGCGTACGTACCAAAAGTGAGGTGACAAGCGGTGCCCCTCGCGGTAATTGGCTCACAGTGGTCTGCAAGATAAGATCTGTCACTGGTTTGTTGGGAGTGGCGCCTGACGAAGCGGCGCCAAACACTCGAATGGCGGCGAAAACAGAGTGTGTCATCTGAATGGCTGCATCATCACCGCTAGGCTCGGCATCGTCAAGCAGCGGCAGCTCAGCGTAGATCCAACGGACGTTTCCAAGTGATGCTGATTTGCTGGAGGTCGATAAGGTGACACCCGAGGCTTGAGCTGCCCCTTCCACAACGTTCTCCAAACTTTTCCGTCGCATGAACTTGATGCTGTGACGTCGAATCAAGGGTGGGGTATTGGATGGACCGACCTCCCCTGAATTGGTCTGCACTCCCGAATTCTGTGATTGGTAGTAGAGTGTTGAGGGCACGAAGGCCCACAATGGAATCTGATGGAGTTTCTTCCTCTCGTACGTGACTCGTTGTTGTGGTGAGATGGCCAGTTCGGCACCCGTTTTGTTATCCATGGAGTCAAGCAACTCCGACGAAAAGAATGCGATGAGGCCGATTGGGTTCGTTTTCGTGTTCAAGTTTGTCAGTTTCATTGCTTCGCCGTCCTGGGATGACACCGTCGTTGAGCCGATTGCTGTGGCCTTGTTGGCTGCAAATGCGGTCGATACACCGGGCGTGACAGTCGTAGTCGCTGAAGAGGCCGTGGTATACTGTTGATCCTCGAAATTGTTGAGCAGTATACGGACATGGAAGATGTCACGCTTCAGCACGGACATCCATCCCTGATAACCTATTTCACCAAACGTCTTGACTATCTCGTGCGCCCATAGGCGTGTCATGGTCTCGGTGTCAAGAATGTAACTGGGTTCTACAGCGCAAAATCCAGCATACATCCTTGCCAAATCATGAAGATCAAGGTCTGCAGAGCGTTGCTTTGGACCGATCCCACTCGGCATTGTCGGAATGCGTCTCCGAAGTCGTTCCCATAATACAGTCGTCGCAGCAATAATGATTGGCGTGAACTGCCTCACCACAGTGGATAGTTTTTCAAGAGGCGATGTAGATTTCCGCTCCCAGTGGGAAACCACCAGCATCTGGAAGATCGTGTAAAGTTCCAGCGGCGAACAAGGAGGAGCAAAAATTGGCACAAATTGCTTTGTCAGCTTGTCCAACGAAGAATGCCGCGTCGCCATGCGGTCTGCCGAGATACCAGCTGCCACCGGCATCATTGCTCGAGAAGAAATTGACGCAATCATCATCAAATTCTCGATAGTGATCGCCCGAGCACCAGCATCTTCATCGGCTGAGCTCAGCACTGTCGCGTGTTCGTAAGCGGAGCGTAGATAGTCATGGCAGGACGGGTGTTCCTCGTCATGCCCATTTACGGGCAAATGCAAGTCATCGATGATGAGTACTGCCGTCTTGCCCGGTGGTGGCTCAAATATACCGCTCCGCTCGCGTTGAAGCATTCGTTCTAAACACTTTGCCAGCTGCTCAACGCCCCGATCGTGCTGGTTCATAGCGAAAAAGAATGGGATAAAGTCACCGTGGTCAAACTTGGCCACCATGTCGCTCTTAACAGTCTCAATGTGAGGTCGGAGAGCCCATTCGGACAGCTTCTTCGGGCCCTTCGTGGTCTTGTCGTTTTCGGCAGGCTGATCCCCCCCTGTGGGTTTATGCTTCGATCCACCATACCTTTGTGCAGCAGCAAGCGCAGCCGCTGCAGCCGCTGCTTTGTTGACTTTTCGGAACTTTTTGGCTAGTCTTCGTACGAGCCCGACTTGATGCAATCGAATGCGATCGAGCGTGGCGTAGCTGTTCTCCGTTTGAGTACTCAACGGGGCACGAATGAGAGCCACACCACGTTTTCTTTTCACCGCACCTCCGTCTGCTGAATCGCTCGTGGTCGACACGGGAACAGGTATACTGGCGTAGTTTGATGTCGTCAAAATCCGCACGGACTCGAGTTGCTTCAAAAAGTTCTGAAGGATGGTCGTCTTCCGTGATGTATCGCTGCCTACAAGTAGCACACCTTTCGCACTTCTTATTGCCTCCTTCATTGCAGCGTGGATTATCAGACTGGACTGGGTTGGAATAAACAAGGCGTGAAACGTACTGTCGGGCAGTGCGTTTGGTGTTTCGGCTGTAGCAGAACTCACTGCATGGCGCCACAACTTTTCCCGCAAGATGCTGGCATCGCCACTCTCCAAGCTGACAAACCGCAGTCCGTTGATATCGAGTAGCAGCTCAAAAAGATTCGAATCGCGACCGCAATCTTCCCAAGTGTGGGAGATAGTGTTGAATTGTGTCTTGATGATACCGCTGATCAGAAGCTGGAGCGCGCGGCTACGAGCTCTATCTAATTCATGTGCACAGCACGCGCAGAAACCCCACAATAGCGCGTACACGATTGCCATTTCCACTCGTTGCTGCACATCTTCCTCGGGTATATCTGTTGGTAGAGTCGTCGCCTTTGCCCCGAGTTCAGCATTCCGAGATGTCGTGCAGGAGCTTGCGACAGTATTTAGCAGGGCCTGCAACAGAGCCAACATATACTCGACCCGATGGATAAGCGAGACCTGAATGACGACGCCATAGTCCTCGATCACTGAAAATATCTTGACAAGTATATCAGTGCCAAGTAGCCGGTTTGTGATGGTGTCGTAAGCGACACACGAGAGCTTCGTCAACGAAGTCGGGAGAGCAGTTCCATCAGATGCATATGTTGCAGCAACCCGTTGCTGTTCTAGAAAGCGCTGAATGCAAGCGTAATGTACGGGCACGTTATCGTCATCGTCCTTGTCGAGATCAATTCCAGCTTCCGGTGCGAGAATGACGACAGCACAATGCTGGAGTACCGCCGGGGTCGCATTCTCCAGATTCCATGTTTCAAATATGAATCGCAAATTGGGCGGAATGGTCATGAATTCGCCATCACAGAACCGCACTTGTTGACGGCCGGGCTGTTCGCATGAATCCAAAAGTCCGAAAGCAAATTTTCGTGACAAGACGGTGAGTAGAATATCAAGCCACACCCCGCCGCATATCGAACCCCCGTCGAACACAACCCACACCAACTTCTGCACCGCCAACAATGAACCCAATTGCGAAGAGCTAGTACTCTTGCTCATCAAACAGTGGATTTCTTGGTCAGTGCTCAGTGCAAAGCATTCTTGGGCTTCTCGAATCAGTCGTCCAAGCAGGGATTTGACATGTCCTTTCGCATCGGTACTTGTGCTCCCAAACAGCTGAGACAACGTCAGGGACATTGGGAGTACCACACACATCTTGACGAATGGCCCGGGGGTGATTTCGCTTGTGTGAGGGGTAGATCTAACAGTATTGGGGTCGACCACGCTTGCCCGTTTGGGGTTTACCTCGACCGTGCCAGGTAGAGATGATTGGCGAGCCTCCGCCGCGCTCTTGTCGTGACCTTGAGCAGTTTGCTGAACTTTTAGAGTGCAAAGTGCATGACTGAGCACGGCGCAAGTTGTGGTCTTACCCACACCACTCGGTCCAACTAGTATTGCACCGACATTCGTCACTAATCCCGCTGCCAACTCCATCGATTTGATCAACAACTGTCGACGAGGTAGATAGTGGAGCTCCTGCGCGGCCTCGTCGAGAGTCTCCCCGAATATCTTTCTCTCACGTTCAGTGCTTGCAATCTTATTGCGTCTCCATTGCCGTGAGTACCACTCGCTTTCGTGAAGGGTATACTGAAAGAAATCATTGAGTGCAGCCATGATGCAGGATCGTGCACTGTCGCCGCTCGATTGTGCAATCAAAAACAAGGGAGAGCACAAGTTGATAATTGCTTCGCAAATCAGTAGGTTCTGCAATCCTTCTCGTTCAAACGGTTCGTCATTCTTCCACATGTCTTGAGCCACCACAACAATGATCTGCTTCGCACTCCGCAACGTGAACAGATGGGGAGGTGAATCTTCTCCCTTCTGGTCTTCTGAGCACAGGTCAATGGAACGTAGGTGCGTCCATAATGCAGAAAGTTTTTGGGCTGTTTCCCGCGGAGCTTCAAACCTCTTGCTAAACATCAATGCCTCGATGACTACACATATATCGTGATCGGCGGTCACAGACAATTGTGCGAAACTCGTGGTGGAGACGTCTAGCTTGTACTGCAGTCGAGACCTGTCAAGACTCGATGAAGAGGATAGATCACACGTGAACATCAGGCTTGTTCCAGGTATCCATGTGATCGGGTCGCTCTGAAGTCCTGTGATCGGAAGTTTACATAACACGGAATGCTGGGGTATGTATCATCAGTTTCCTTGCTGTTCAGAAACAAACACGACAAAGACTCACCTGAATTCGCGCAACGATTGCACTCAACCTTTGCAAGAGATTGATGGCTTCATTATGCATCCGAAATCCCACGCATAGCACTCCACCAGCCATGAGGGCCCCGCGGATGAGCTTGACGCAATGCGAAATTTGGCTCGCTAGCACAGTATCCGACGCGACTAGACCAAAAAATCGCCGACCGAACAAGTGACTTGTCTGCAGTGCCAGGCTTTGCTTACCTGATCCTTGTTGTCCGGTTAGTAGGACCGCCTGGCCAGTTCGAGTTGCTCCGAATACAGAAAACAAGAAACGCATGCTTCTTGGGGTGAAAACAAACTCCGTGCTGGGGTTGACGTAGTTAAAGCCGTATGCGACTCGGACTCCACCGACTTCCACGTGACAGTCATAGCCAACCGTCGTGCTGTCGTCAAAGCGATGTTTAAATTGAAGCTGCCAGTTAATACCGAGTCCACTCTTGTTGTTGCCAGCCGCCACCGCATTTGTCAAGGATACGAGATGCTCATCGACTGCATCCCGGAACTCAATTTCATGGAGGCGCATGCTCGATAGCAGCACGATCTCTCTTGGCGAGAGTTCGGTCATCGCAGTCACCTCATGGATGGTTGAGCCAAACATCCGCTCCACGAAAGTCGCATGATGTTCGCTGAGTCTCCGGTATATATTTCTCTCGTGTGTGAGCGAAAATACACTCGAAGATACTGTGCCATCAGTGTCGAGAAGCATGCTGTCGACCAGTTCTGATCGCAGTATACGGTCTGCCAATAGAATACACTGACATATCCATGTGAGTGAGACATAATGGTATCATTTCAACGGTCGGCGGCCACTTACCTGGATCGGGAGATTTTGGACAATAGTGGAGTCGAATGCTGATGTTGAGGTCGAAGCTTGAGAGACCAGAAGAACGGCCTCTTTTGTCGATTTTCGAAGCATCTCTATCAATCGTTTTTCAATTCCTCCGAGCCACTGTTCCGGTGGACCACGAGCTTTCAGGTTCCGACCCATTAAGATCGTTTCTGTTTGAGGGAACGCCCGCGAGGTGATACTAAGAACATCTTGACATGCCTCACGAGTTCCGAAGTTGATCCGTCCGACGTTGTCGAAACACTGGAATAGAAACTGCTGGACATTATTGATATCGCGCACCTTCGAAAGAAGCGCGGCGAGCTCGGTGTTGGAAAGCTTGAAGAATCCTGGGAAGAGCTCACGCTTCATCTAAAACGTTTACGGTTTTGTGAGACCACTATTTGATAGGACCGTCTCCTGTGTAGCACAAAAGCTTACCTCAAGATGCTGGTCGACGTAAAGTGAGGCTACTTCAAACCCTTGCAGTGTCGCTTGGAGCAATTGTCTGTACTCCGTGTTTGTACCGAACGGCAAGCACAAAGGTCGTTTGGAGATGCCTTCCATGATCGACTTCCAGTTTGCGTCGTGTGCTTGTAGCTGTTTACTTTGCTCAGGGAAAGAGCGGACGAAGTCAACCGAGACAAGTCGCTGCAGATGCTCTCTTTTTTGCTGGCAAATCACAAGCAGATCCATTGAATCTTTCGTGTGTGCAAGGTCGTTAAGGAGTTTCGTCAGCTTCGACTGAATGACACGCGCGAAAGATGAAGACTCCATGACGCGAAGAAGAACCTCACTCTCTTCCAGTAGAGTTAGAATCTCAGTGCACTCACCAAGGCATATTGCGTCCCGGCCGTCGCGGTCCTTCTTGGGAAAGCTTGGAATTTCGCGCGTGTCCCACGTCTGGGATACACTCTTAAAGCTCTTCATAATTGCTGCCTCGGCCGATGCCTCTTCAGCCACTTGATGAATAAGCGCAGCGTGGTTCACGGCTTGAACTTCGAGGAGATGACGAAGGGGAAGATCAAGAAACTTGACTTCTTTTACAGCGGCGTCGTTTTCAGTATTTGATGCTTTGTTGCAATCTACAGTGCTCTCAGAGCTCTCGTCTGATGTCGGACAAACCTTGCGGACGAATGAGCAGTTCAACTTGTGTTCAAGCTTGGTCCAATGGCGTTCTTCGAGGCTCTCGTTTCGTAGGTCTCGGATTACTGGCGATAAACCTTCCAATACAGTCTTGCTCTGTTCCAGGCGTTTGGTGGCAGCAATATGGATAGTATTCTGTTGTACGCGCTTGATCACCGCGTCAACCTTTGCTAGGATACTGCGCAGCTGTCCGAGGTCGATATCTCGTAGAGTTTCGTCTTTTTTTGCACTCAAATATTCCTCTGAATCGTTGACAGCCTCCCAAAGTTCCTGTTCATCACAAACGTACGGTGAGTATACTGCTCTGTCCTATGATCATATTTCCATGCTGTACGTTTTTTAGCTTGAGTTCATTCGATACCACGTGAAGCTCGCTGAATTCATCAAGCGCTGGTCGGGATCCTTGAGCAAACTCACAGAACACTCGCTGAATCCAAACTAATTCCGTTGATCGTTCAATCAATACTTCAGACTCCTTCTCCAGGTCGTTTGTACGACTTCGTGCGCCACTTGACGGGGATTCTACCGCGTTTATAGCTTGGTCGGCTGAGTGTGTCTTCAAATCTTCTATGCTCAAATTCAACTGGAAAATCAAAATTAAAGTGAGTAACACCCGAACATTTTGTTTTGAGCATGCTCAGTTCTGTACCTGCTTGACACCCTCCGCCAAGGCTGATGATCTCTCAACGATATCTGCTTCTTTCCTCGCCCAAGCCTCGCTTAGTTGGAATCTAAGAGCCTCAAATTCGGGTTCGCACAGATCAAACGTCTCACTAACACCGGAAGGGATCTCAACTTCCAGCCGTCCGAGCATCCCAAACATATCGTGCAAAAATGTAAGATCGAAGTCTTTCTCTTGAGCCTCCTCTTGTACATCCCGCAAGTGGAGTAAGTACCGAGCGAATGCCCCCAGATTGTCAACTGCCAACGGTTTCTCGATTCTTTTGCATGCAGCACGAACGAACGCGAGAAATGCCTCACATCGCTCGTGTGCGAGTGAAGGAAGCAATGTGTGTAACTGTCTCAAGCAGCGCACAGGAGAAGGCGATAACGCTTCATTTAGCTGTGTCATGTTCAGCTGCAGGAACTCGATCGATTGGTCGATCTTAAGACGAGACAATACTTCGATTTGAGACCTGTAAGTGCGTATGTCAGCCTCCATCTCTCGTAGTGAATACTCCCCATTTCGGAAACGTGCCCTGAAACTCTCAAACGCGATTTTCTCGTTACTCGTGTACGTGTCGAGTATGTCGCCATAGGCTTTTGCAAAAGCCTCAACACCAATTATTGCACTCTGTATGAGTTTTTGGATGTTGACCCTCAACAGTACACAGTAGTGATCGTTACTGATTCGAGCAAACAAACGGTCATAGTTGGATTTGTTCCACCGCGTTTCTTCGTCTTGGCCATTCTCGGGAGCATTGAGTTGACCTGAGGGACTGCTGTCGTTTTCGGAATCGTGAACGAGTGACGACGCACGAAAATCGTATGCGAAATCCAATACAGCGCGAATCTCCTGATGCGATGCAACAGAGTGGATTCCCTGGAACAGTTCAACGAAGCTTGAGAGAATCTCCTGAACAAGATACGGAACTTGATCAAGCACGGGCTTCAATACGACTTCGCAGTGCTTCGTCCGCTCGTCGACTCGCAATCCCACACTGATGTGGAGAAGCGGAACTGGCTGCAAACACTGTATCTGCTGCAGCTCTCTAATATCAGAAGCTGTGCCTTCGAGGGCAGCAGCATCTACGTGTGGCTTGTCGGAGGAAAGAATCGAGCAGTATGACGCGTCGAAGTCGGGTAGAACAAGAGATTGCGCGATATTTTCGTCGACCACAAACATAGCATCATCAAACGAGAAGAGTTCGGTATGCTCCCCACAATTCTCTCGAAGAGAATGCGTGAATAGAGAATCAAGTCTGCTCTCGAGCCACACCGCAGTGCTTGATTTGAGCTCCTGGGTGTCGCTAGCCTCAACAGTGTTGCCCATTTTCGGATTGTCGCGCTCCAAGATACGTGGGATTTTAGCTTCCCACGTTGACCTCAAGAACCTCTTCAGCTGCTGCTTGTTCAACAACAAAGTGTGTGGAGCTCGATGCTGAAGTCCGTTTTGTCGGGACGATCCTGATGTCAAGTTGCGGCAGCTTCGAAGAGTGCTGTGATATGCGAAGACATAGTCCTGCCTCTCCACTAACTTCGATATCGGCACTGCATTAGCGCCCATCCACAAGCTGTCCCGCAGGAGTTGAATGCTGCGGACAACAATGGAGTGCAAGGCATCCATCACCATAAAATCCACGAGCGCGACGAACTTGGTTAAGGAAAGGCAGCGCCGACGCTGAATCGCAGCTAGTGTCCACCGAATCTCCTCGAGCGCGTCTTGTGGCCTTTGCTGTTGAGAACGGATCACTCGTTCCATGTACTTGCGATGTGTCGTCCGAAGTTGCGCCGCAGTTGACAATGATACCTTCGACGTCTGCATGGGTCCAGAGCTCTGGAAATGGTGATGCTGAACTAACTGGTGATTTGCTGTGGCCAGCGCTCGTTCACGCTCAACGAATGCTTCGAAGATGTGAAAATTACTGCTTTTACGGGTCGAGAGAGCAAATTCGTGCCCAGGAAACCCACCAAACGGGTTATCTGTACTGTTAAGACAGTCTTGGCAAACTTGAAGGAGGATTTGCTGGATGCGGCCTGAGACCTTCAGTATCTCTATACCTTGAGATTGGACATAGTCTCTCTGCATACATGAACTCCTGCTCAGTGCACAGTCAGCTATTCATACAACAAGAAAATGGTACCCACATTTTTTGCCGATAGCTGGCTGAGGTGTAAGGTTTCCCCATTCAAATCGAGCATGAGATTCAGATCTTCAAGCTTAGATAGTTCTGCACGAATCGCTTTCATTCCACCGAATAGAATCGGCTGGTTAAAGTGCAGAGATGTTTGCATAGTTGTTCTTGCAATGTCGATTTTTGTTTGACGGATCCATTTCATCCATCCAATGAACGCTTTACGATATCGGAACCTGGGCCGTGCACATAAAAGAAAATTAGATTCTGGTGGCCACTGAATCAGCGTCTCGGCTCATACACGCTACATTTGAAAAGTCGGAAGCTTGCAAATTCGGAAAAAGCTCGTTCGTTGGCGTTCCCACTCGGGTGATGTGAGAAATGATGGTTCGAAGTTGTCGGCCTTGCAGTGGAAGGTCATTCCGGCGGGACTAACGGTATAGAAATCGAAACGAGCCTGATGTGATGCCCGCGAGGAAAGATTCGATCCGAATAATGCTTCCTACAGCAATATATACGTCAGCGGCGGGACAAAGGGGAATTGAGGATTTATCAGGTGATAGACACATACATGAGAGACAGTGACGATATCGTATGGATTGTACTGCCGTCCGCGCTCAAGGCAGTGCCGCGGGACCGCGTACACGAAGGTATCACGTTGGAAAGACGCCATAACAGAAGCCGCTTCGCTAGCTACATGGATTGCTGCAGAGTCGTTAGCTTTGTGTGTGTGCGCACGATCGTCACGGACATGAATACGGTAAGAGTGACGTACACTGAGCTCGTGTGTTGCGACCAACGGTCTCGCCTTCGTTCGTGACTGAGATACGTCCGCGTAGACTAGTTGGTGCGGCTTGAAGTGCAACACTACGCGGACTGGATCCCCGAAATGCAGGTGCTGCCGAAACGGGGCGTTTGACGCGAGACAAGGAAGGTTCAGACTCTCGGACTGAATGCTGATTTGATTCCTGCTCTTTCCCAATCACATCCGATCCCATTCGATTGGTTTGAGATACTGGCTCTGGAACCGCAACGCGAGGGCTTGCTGGCGAAAGCGATGCTGCCGCCGAGAATGGACGCTTCAGCGGCGGCCTTTTGCTCTGTGGCGATGTGGCGACGCCCATCGCGGGCTGCACCATGTCGTCTTTATCGAGTTTGTCCACCGCTCGTTGCAGTTGCGCTGCCAACGGCGTCGTTGTGGGTCGTGACAGTGCGACGCTGCGTGCCATGGGACCCACCGACTCAATCTCGTCCGCTCGTTGATTGTCCCTGGCAGCAGTCTGCTGTTGACCCTGCAACAGCTCCATGCGGTGCGCCGAGACGATTCCACGCGAGCCGAGCATCGCCGAGCGCGGTCGCATCGGCGGTTTGGCCAGCAGCACGGCTGGCCTCAGCGTCGCGGCCTCTGGCTCTTGCGGTGACCGCCGTGGTCGCGTATTTGACGTCGTTGCCGACCCCGGCCGCGGCACGTGGAGACGCTCGCTCAACTACATTCACATACAAATACCACGCAATACTCACTGTCATGAATCAAATTTCCCCTCCCCCACACACAACGAGCCGATGATGGAGCGTACCGACGCGGCGGCATTTGACCGTGTCGCTTCGCTCGCGAGACGCTCGAGCGCGCGCGGCGACGCGTGGGAAACGCCCGCCGACCGCGGCCGCAGATTTGGCGGCCGACCGAACGACTCGTGCTCTTGCATGTGCGTATCCGACGCTCACGTCGCGGACCTCGCCATGGGTCGTCGCCAAAAGGTTTTCCCCTCTTTGTGCTTGCATTCCCTTGCCGAACAGAATCCGACTATAGTGTGGTAGACGTCATTTCTATAGTGGGGTATCGTACACTATGTATGGTCCACACCAAGATCCGTGAGGATCGTAGATGGGTACAGTGGCGGCAGCGGTGGGATCTGGCAGCGCTTCATGCTGAGCGACGTGAGCGTCGTATTGCTCGCGAGGCTGTCGCGCAATGGCTGCCACGTGGCGGGAGACAGTGCGTTGTCGTCGATCGCGAGCCAGCAGAGCTGCTTGGCGAACCGCACGGCCGACGCGAGCGCGAGCACGCCGGTCTGGTCGTTGAACGCGGCGAGCAGGTTGTCCGAGAGGTCAAGCGCCGTGAGCGTGCGGTGGAAAGAAAGTGCACCCAGCACAATGCGGCATCCCTCGGGCAGGAACGTATTGCCGGCGAGGCTATTACCATCACACCCACTAGTATCGAGAGCTCAACACAAAACCAAGCCGTGACCGCCTCGCGTACCTGACAAATCGCAAGGTCGAGCGGACGCTCTCGAAGCCTTTTGCGAGCGACTTGATCCCGTCGTACTGGGGTCGATACACGCTTCCGGCCAGTTCGCAGTGGTCAAGTTCGAGAAAGTGGAGCGTATTGTTGGTCACGAGCGCTTTCCCCAGCAGCATCGCGCCTTTCGGCCCGAGCGCATTCTTTGAAAGCCTACGCCAGTACCCAACGCCATGTGGTCACTGAGCGACAGGCATAGCTGAGGAACAAAGAGCTGTACTCACGTGAGACTCACCAGCGGTGTGTTGAGTAGCGATAGATACGCGCAGACCGAACTTAGCAGTGGAAGTTTGACATTGCGTTGGGATAGATCTAGCTGGAGATTGGCCGCATCGCTCGCTGCCACGACATAACGGATCAGCTCGCTGGGGATCGGGACGGATTCACCGTTCTTCGCAGTGGTATTCGAGGCTTCCTCCTTTGGATCATCCTTTACCAGTGGTCTCTGTGGAGTCGCGATCTTCTCGACTGCGTCGGCCATTGTGGAAGTCCAAGCGATTTGAAGAGTCGCACGAGGGTATTCACATGTCACTATGAACAGAGTCTATCATGGCTGGCGAGGTACAGTGTCGGACGCACGGGTTTCGTCCAACCACGACCGTTGCGAGCCTCACCAGACCAGCAGCTGGGCAATCCGTTGGGCACTGTACAGAGCCGATTCTCGCCACGGCACACGGTCCTCTGGACCCTGGCCGCGCTTATCGGCGGGGGCTTCCTGCACGAGTGCCATGACGGCGTTTGTGTGGATGCCCTTACCGGCAATGAAGTCGTCCTTGATCGTGAGCACACCACGCCACGTGTTTTGCACTCCCGCCGCGTTGCAAACGCGAACAAAGAGACTGCGTTCGATCCAATCCACGCTGCCGTCGATGATGAGAGCGACAATGAAGAAGAAGAAAATGTTGCGGCGGTGTTGAGCGACGGAGGGACCCGCTGGCCCGTGGGTCTGTGACGCGTATAGCTTGAGGATCGCAAGCAGCTGCTCCAAGTCGTCGAGCAAATGGAGCGGACACGGCTCGTCCGTGAGGTTGAGGCATATACAACCATCTGCGACCGGCCACAAATCTGGTTTCAGCCATTGCCGACGCATGTGTTCGATCATGATCTCGACATTGGGATGGATACTTCGCTTGCACACGAGGGACACACCCAACACACGCACATAATCGACCCGTTGCGATGGTAGAATCAAATCGTCTTGCAAAAAGAAGCCCTCGAGCAGCGACACCACGCACGGAGGGCCGATGATGCTCACGCGGCAGTTGAGCATCACGTTCTTGATCGTCCACGCGTTCATGATGCCGTTGATGGGGAGCACAAGTAGACTCAGCACGCTTTTCGCGGCGGCTCGCCACAGAACGCGCTTAATGAGCACTTTGAGTAGCAACTTCAACGCGTATCGCTTGGTCTTGTAAAGCATAAACGACATGCAGAGCACGAGTCGTGGAGAGTCTTTCATCGGGTCAATGCCAAAGAGCTTGTGCTTGCGGTGGCCCACTTGAAGCGCCGCCCGTGCGATCGCGCGGGTGAGAAATTCGCGCTCCGCATCCTGTGGATACAACTTCAGGTTGGTCGTCACCGTGAGTCGAAAGGCAGCGATGACAGCAGTGAGATACATCCCATGCACTTCCACAACGGAGACAGCAATATTGATGAGCACCACGTAGAAGTAGTACAAATTCGTATGGTCTTCGTCAAGCAGGGATTCAAAGCCCACCGAGATCAGGCCGCAAAGAATACCCGTCAGTGAGCCAATAAGTACAGCCGCTGCCTCAATCAGTCGAATGCGCCGTCGTACGTGAACAGAGAACCCTGTACGAACACTGTTGGCACGCCGTGCGGCGGCTGAGCCAGGTGCAATCACGGCTGATCCTTCCGTATCAAACCGTCGCGACGCCCCGATCTCGCGTTTGCTTTGTGCGATATGTTCCATGGATGTTCTCGTTAAGTAGTGCATGCCGATACGTTCAATTGCTGATTTTGTCGCGCTCTCGCGGTGGCCCTGCGACGTTCCCTGCGATGAGCGGTCGGCAAACGACGGCTTGCGGCTGCTGATAAATGAAATGAGTCTGTTGCTGGACATTCTGCCCACGATACGCAATGGTGTCGTCTTTGTCGCCTCGCCGCTTTCGGGTGATCCAGGAGCAGTCATGCCGCTTGTCACTTGACGAATAAAGCTCGGAAGATCGGCGAACATGTCGATCGTGAAATGCGTTTCTAACTCCGCCAAGACAGGCGCGAGCGTGTTAAGATAGGCAGAGTAGACAAAATCGCACCACTGGACGCTGCCGTCGTGGTCGCGGTCCAGCACTGCGAATATCCGATCCAAATCGTCGTCGCTAAACGCCAAGTCGAGCTTCTGGGTCGCGATCTCCAGCTCTGCACGCGTCATGCCGTGGTCACGATCGCCGTCGATTTTCCGGAAGCCGTGCTTGAGGCGCTTGCAGCGTAACACAAAGTCATCCCTCGGAAGCGAGTACCTCGCTGCACACATTGCTAGCGCCACGCGGTACTCTTGAATCAGTATGCCAAACGATGTTGGTGCTATCGTCGCTGGTGCGTAGGTTTTGATTGTGTCGATCGCGGCGAGCTCGCTCATGCCCAGCAGTCGCAATAGCATCAGCAGCTCGTCGTGCGTCAATTCACCGTCGCTGTTTCCATCGCAAATATCGAAGAGCACACGCAACTTGATCGAGTATTCCTCGTCAACCACTTCATTCAAGCTCGACAAGCGAAGAAGCGACACGCGTGGTGGACCATCGTCGGTTTGGCCCCGCAGTGTGCCCGACGCCGTACGCTGTTCGTACGATTCCGGGAAGACCGACTGGATTGGCGCTCGCCGCATCGAGTTGCGTCGTGGTGCAATCACACTGTCTCGACGAGCTGTCGGGCTGTCTCGTCCCGCATCGGCTAAGCCTCCTGGTAGCGTGGGCTCTTTGAGTTCGGGGTCACCGTGATTGCTCCCTGCAAAGCCCAGACGCGACGCTAGACGACTCGAGGTCGAACGATCCGGCGACGGGACCGCGAGTCGGAGATTCTCAGCAGATGGAGACGACGTCGGTAGCACACGACGCGATGAGCGACTCATGATGTGGTGAGTGACGGGTCGAGGGGCATGTTGCGGATGACTGTGGGGCTGTGTTCTGGTCTCGAGTGTGACGCTGCTATTTGTGGGAGGACAGAGACACCTAGTCGTTCACCGTTTCATGCATTGACAAAATGCAAAGATAGACAGCCCGACTTAAAAGAGCACGGGGTGGCCCCTATGATTAAATGTACGGACGCCCCACCACGTCTTGGCACTGACAGATAAGGCAGCAGCGCCTCGAGAAAGAGCAGAATGTGGTCGAACTGTGCTATACACCATACGTGCCCCCCCACTAAACGATATGCAATAACGCGGGTAAACATTAAGTATACACAGGATTTGCCTCCACAGTCAGAGTGGCATCCCCAGTGTACTGGAGTCCCACGCACAGCCACTGCCACTGACTCAGGGACCTCAGGACTGTCCCTCCCATGTGTACAGTATGGATCAGTACGCCATGATACAGGAAAGTGCCCTCACCTTGAGTACTTACAATCCAGTGGACGGTCCCAAGTTGGGACCCATCGGGACCATAATATCGGAGACCGTTGTCCGTTGGATCTTACATTCCAAAAAATAAAATGGATGATCTCAGTGGCTTCGTGTGATACGTGGGCAAAAATCCGGCCGTCGGGTGCAGTGTCTTTGCGGCGATTGGACTCCAACATTGGAGGGATCGGATGCGTGGTGAATCAGTGTTGACGAGAAAGTTTCCCAGAACCTCTCCACGGAGTTTGATTGAACAACGTCCGAGCCGAGTGCCATATTAACTAGCGTGTACCGTTTCGCGATGCATCGACATGGAGAGATTACGGTCACTGCGACAATGATACCGAGAATGGAGCTTGGCAGGATATCTCCAGTAGAGATTTCACACATTGCACGTCGCGAGCGTTACGTTGTGGTTTATTGCTACCCACTGAGTTCATAATGGCGACTTGTCGACTGCCAAATGCATCCCCAATCCATTGCAATTGCTCTGAGATGAACACGTTCTTCCCAACAACCAAAGTTGTGGACCCATTGCCCACAGGATTGATTTGCGCGATGAGCGACCCACCAGGGCAAGTGAAAGTGGACCGATCAATCCAGTCGCACCAGGTTCATGGGCCTTCTCGTCGTCTGGCAACCTCAAGGGGACCAAACGACCTCCCTCCCCGCTTTGCTCAACACAATTGCTTTTGAAGATGATCAAGCACAACTCGCTCGTTGGCCTATCGACCACTTTGCTCCCAGGCGACACACTCCCTACTGGGCCTCGTCACCCGGACGTCGCTCTCGCGATTCGAGCGTCGGAGCAAGATCCAGTGCTTCGTGAGCTTTTCGACTTGCTCGATGTAGAGCGCACTGGACGCGTCATGTGTGCTCAGATCACCAGTCTTCTCGAGCGCGAGTGTGCTCGTAACAAGCTAAAGCTTGTGGGCGTCGACGTCGCGATGGCAACGACTTTGCTCTTCCGAAAGGCCCAGGCGACCACGGATGGCTCACTCACGTACGCACAGTTCTACGACATCTTCCACACACCTAGCAATAGCCAAGTCCAAGATCCAGTCACGACCCGTGCCCGTCGATTCGCCGACTGGTACGCGACCCACAAATTGCGTGTGTGGTGGCTTCTTGCGTACGGCATCGCGAACCTCGTGGCGTTCTGGTGGGCGTTCTACTCGTACAACGTCGATCCGGCACTTCGCTACGGTCTCCGAGTTGCGCGTGGAGGTGCAAAGATCGCGATCCTCAATGCATTTCTCGTGGTGCTGCCACTGCTGCGCTCGCTCACTCAAGTGCTCAAGCGGTCCAAGACCATGTGGCGGTTCATTCCGTTCGATGACGCGCTGCTCGCCCACAAGATTTGTGGGACCATGTGTCTGCTCGGTGGTGCGATCCACGTCGGCGCCCACATTTGCAATATGGTTCATCTCTACTTTATCGCGACCCCCGACGAGATCCAGCGGTCCATTTTCGGTCAGCGCAAAGTGCACGTGTTCCGCAACGGCCTGCCACCGTTCTCGACCATGCTCCTCACGCAGCCCGTGTGGACAGGCATTGTGCTCGTGATCATTTCGCTCATTTCCTACCCGCTGGCAGCGATCCCGCGCATCCGTCAGGGACGTTTCAACCTCTTCTGGTACTCGCACATGCTGTTCGGCTTGCTGCTGGTAGTCATGTGCTTCCACGATGCCGCCTCGTGGGTCGTGCGTGCGACGTCCTACGTCTGGATCGTGCCGGTGGCCACGCTGTACCTCATCGAGCGTCGCTTCCGGTACGCCAAGATGTTCACACAGCCTGTCCCAATCGTTCAAGCCACCTTGCTGGACGGGGCCTGTGCGCTGTACCTCGAGAAGCCACGGCGCTTCGCATATCGACCGGGCATGTACCTGCTGATCAACTGCCCGGCGATCTCGTACCATGAGTGGCACCCGTTCACGATCTCGTCCGCTCCGTCCGACAACTACCTCAGCATCCACATGCGAGACGCCGGCGACTGGACACGTGCATTCCACAACCTCATAGCTGACTGCCAGGCGACACCACCATATGAGTATCCCGTCGTGTACCTGGATGGCCCCTCCGGTGCGCCGGCCGAGGACTTTCATCGATACGCTACGTGTATCGCCGTCGCTGGCGGCATCGGCGTGACGCCGTTCGCGTCCATTCTCCGCGACAGCGTGCACCGCTGGCAGCACAAGACCCCGTCAACGACCCACAAGATCTACTTCCACTGGATGACCCGAGCCCAGCAGTCGCTACGGTGGTTTGAGCACACGATGCAGCAGATCGAGGTGTTGGACCGCGAGCAGCTCATCGAGAGACATCAATACCTGACAACCGTCAAAGAACCATCGACCTCACTGTCCGTGCGGGCCGTGCAGCGCGCTGTCCACGACGCTACAGGCTGCGACATCATCTCGGGTCTCCACTCGCGGACGCTAACGCACCTCGGCCACCCGGACTGGGACCAAATCTTCCAGGACGCGTGTCGCTCCCACGCCGACGAGACGATCGGCGTGTTCTTGTGTGGTCCACCGGCGCTGGAAAGCGAGCTGCGGCGGCTCTGCAAACTCTACTCGCGTCGTACACCGGGGGGCACGGTGTTTGACTTCCACGCGGAACGGTTCGCTTGATTGCATGGTTGATGGCCTCGGTCAATATTACATGTTGAAGTGATTCGCTGCTCTTCGTGAACGATCCATTGGCCATTGAGAGTGCGGCGACAGTACTGGCCGTGTGGGCACCTTGCGAGATCAGCGAAGGATTGAACGCCGTCATGCAGGGCATCTTCCGTGGCACGGGCATGCAAGACATGGCCGCTCGCACCAACATGGCCGCGTTCTATCTCTTTGGTATGCCGCTCGCGTACGTGCTGGCGTTCCGTGCCCACTGGAGCGTCGAGGGATTGTGGATTGGCATGGGACTGAGTCTGACGCTGTAGGCGGCGCTGCTAACACTGTTATCGAGCCGCTGGGACTGGCGAGCTCTTGCCCACGCGGCCCAGAGACGCACCGCTGAGTAACTACAACATGGCGTAACACCAAAGTATCGAGGATTAGTATTTATCTTCCATCGTCAACATGGCAGCACGATCCGATTATTGCGGCTTCGCATGCTTGCATCACGGACCGAGGCTGATGTTGAGTATCAAATGAAGACGAATCACACGCTAGTCTCTTGTCGTGGCGACGCCGTGGGTGGTCGGGGTTGGCGCAGTCACGGTGGTGATGGTGACAGGTCGAGTTGCTGTTGCATGCTCAAACCTCAATGCACGTGACTGACTGACTGAATTACGGTTAACGCGTCGGCCTAAGGAAAACTAGTAACTAGAGGCGGGATACGGTCCCCAACTGGAGGTGTCCCATTGGGGATTCTCTTCTAGTCAGGGACAGATCCCCTCTAAAACCGGCCCCCCGCACCCTTCGCAGCCGTGGCGCCCGCGGTAAACATGCGGCTTCGCGGGTCAGGCTGGAGGTCGGAGTCGACGGCTGGGGGACTACACTGTAGCCCCACGTCCTTGAACACGGAGAGGCGCGAGAAACGCTGCTTCCTGGGCTTGGCCTGGATCACGGG